>JAHHZJ010008185.1:0-15102 GCA_021437245.1 Aegilops speltoides | reverse complement strand
CTTTTTCCAAGACTTTGTCGATTCTTGGGATCTTCAAAACCGGGGTTGAGCAAATATACTTCTTCCTCAAGCTTACCATTGAGGAATGCACTTTTCACATCCATTTGATATAAGATGATATCATGATGGTTAGCATAGGCAAGTAAATGCGAATAGCTTCAAGTCTAGCAACAGTGCAAAAGTTTCATCAAATCAATTCTTCAACTGTGTTAGCCTTGAGCTACTAGTCGGGCTTTATTCCTCACAACGAGGCCATTTTCATCTTGCTTGTTGCGTAGATCCACTTTGTGCCAATGATATTATGCTTTGCAGGATCCGGCGATCGACCAATTCCTGCACATTGTTCACCTTGAACTCGATGTAATTTTCTTGCATAGCCCGAATCCACTCCGCCCAAATGCTTCATCTACCTTAGTGGGCTCCGAGATGGAGACAAAAGCATAGTGCCCACAAAAGTTAGATAAGTGTGAGGCTTTGAGCGGTGAGAGGACCTCGGCGCCGATGTCATCGATGATCTTTCCACTTGCACTTCTTTTGCAACACGTGATGAGTTGGTTGTCGCCGAGGATTTTGATCACCATTTTCTTCAAAGACCAATTTCCTCATCATGTTCTTCAGTGCATCACCGACGCTCTTCACGTAACAGAATGAATTCTTCACCAGATTCTTCAAGAGGAATGACATCCTCGCTTTTGTGCTTGATAGCATCCTCAGTGCTGGTTCATCTAACACGTATGTAGGTGCTCTCTTTAGCAGCCATTAGTTTCATCGAATCAAGACATCTACAAAGGTCAACAACCTTGTGAAGAACATGTTGAAGACTCAGAGGTGTGCGTAGTCCTTTCCGTAACCAAGCATAAAACCTTCATGTGCTTTGCAAATTTGGAGTTGTGGTGAGGATCTCTAATCCAACATTTAGCAATCAAGACTTTGAAATAACTCACATTAGGTTTCTTGTCGCTGAGGAGTTCATAGGCGCCTTCTTGAAGAATTTGTGAAGATATACTGCTGATGATGTGGCGCAAGATCAATTATGTTAATCCAAAAACGCCGAGGCTTTGTATTCATCAAGCATAGTGCAAGCCATCTCAACAAGAGTTCTGTTTTGCGCCCACGACGCCATTTTGCCGAGGAGTATAAGGAGCAGATAATTCATGAGTAATACCAAGTTCATCAAGATAGGCATCAAGACCGAATTCTTGAACTCGGCCCATTGTCACTTCGATATGCTTGATCTTCACGCCAAAGTTGGTTGAAGCCCTCGAGGAAAATCGCTTGAAGACTTCCGCACTTCATGTTTGTAAATAACAATGTGTACCCATGTATATCGAGAATAATCATCAACAATGACAAAACCATATAGAGATGCATCATTAGTGACTCGCTAAATAATGATTAGGTCCAAGAGGTCCATGTGAAGCAATTCAATGGACGAGTAGTGGTCATGATAGTCTTCGCTGGATGCTTGGCCTTGGTCATTTTTCCGCTTCACATGCTCGCGATAAGGATCCTTGAGGAATTTGACATTCTCAATGCCAACGACATGCTTCTTCTTCGCAAGCGTGTTCAAATTCCTCATGCCCGCATGACCAAGTCGTCGATGCCATAGCCAGCCTTTCCGAGGCTTTTGCAAGTAGACACATGGCTGGTTGTGGTCCCAGAGAGAATCAACAATATACAAATCTCCTCTCCTAAAGCCTTCAAAGACTTTGGAATTGTCACCCATAATCACAACACAATGATGTTTGCCAAAGACAACAACCATATCAAGATCACAAAGCATTGAGATCGACATGAGATTGTATCCTAAGGATTCAACAAGCATGACTTTGTCCATGTGCTTATCCTTAGAGATAGCAACCTTACCACCCAATAACTGACTTTTTGCCTTTGTCGCGAAATAAGATATGCTCTCAGAGGTGATGGTGATAAAGGAGCATCCATCAATAGATTCTTGTCACAACATATGTGATTTGTACATCTACCATCGAGGACCCATTCAAGTGGTTTTTAAGTCGATCATCCCGCAGATGAATTAGTGTAACTCATAATCTCATATGCTTCATCAAGGAAGAATATGATATCAAGTTCATCGATGAATTTCACTCAAGCAAAGTAAACAGATATAGTAAGATGAGGACGGTGAAATGAAAGTTCATTTCATCATGATTCGCTCAAGGCCCTTTCAGCATTTTGTCAGTCCCTCAAAGAAATTCTTCTGACGCTCGAGCACGCCCGAGACCTGAACTCGCAGAAGAGATTAGTTCTTTTCTTCACCACCCACATCCGAGGGGTGGCAAAGAGTTCATCATCCCGGGGAGTACCATGTGAGAAAAGGTGGCAAAGATGCCAAACCATTTCGCTTAGCATTGAGGGGTTAGGGTAAGACATATGAATAAGCAGAGTAATTCTTCGAGGACTTATGAACATAATGGTTTCAAGAATAAAGCACTAGGCCTTTAGCTTTACCCTCAGCGAGACAGATTTTATGGCATGATGATAATCATAGGAGGACTTTGATCCAGCTTGAGGAATTTGGATCCTCGTGAAGAATTTGGTCCGTATGAGGATTTGGATCCATATGAAGAGTTTGGTCCATATGAAGAATTTGATCTGGGGTTCTCGCTTTCTCCGGTGGTGTCATGAGGACATTCAATCAAGACTTTCAACACAGCCTTTTTGGGAACCCAGATTTTCTTCATAGGGGAACTGCTCTCGCAGCTTAGTGCCAACATATCTAGCAAATACTTCACCATTCTCGATTTTTGAACAGCGATAGTTGGAGTCAAATGACCTAATCGTAAGAATGAGGAGATTCATGTAAAGCATTATAAGTTAGATGGATCAACGGAGGTCCTTGCGTTAAAACTCATGAGGTTTTGGGATATCGCTCAGCTTTCAATATGTTCCATCTAAGATTCGAGCTAAGTTCCTCAAATACAATACTTTTTCCTAGGGCTTCATGGAGGATCTCGCTTTTGAGCACATCACAAAGTGTTCCGATGTCTTTTGAGGCTTTTGTATATTCGTCGCTATGTACAATTCCTTCAGCACTCGCATTGTCGCGGATACTAGCAAGTCCTCGATGAGGAATTAGCATAGCAGAGGCAGATGAAGAATTTGTAACATTTGAAGCATTTGAACATTCAGTGAAGAATTAGCAGATTCACGCTCACCTAATTTTAAGCATGGAGGAACAAATTCTTTCCTCGAGAAGCGCCGATTTGTCGAGCTAGTAATGAATCACGCTCTTCCTCAAGATCTTCATAACATACTCTTAGCTTTTCAAGATCCGCTTTCTTTGAATAGCTTCAAGAGAAAGTTTCCTCATTGTCTTGCTTTTCTTGAAGAAATTCATAAGAAAGTTTCTCATGATCGCACAAGAGAGAGTTATGATGACCTGAAGGTTATCATACTTAGACCCAAGTCTCTCAAGATTTTCAATGTATTAGAAAAGCGATCCATTTCTTCACCCAACATATCATCACTTTTATCTAGCATGTTTTGAACCTTTTCAAGAGCCCGTTGTTGTTTCACAGCAATTTTAGCAAGTTTAGGAGAAGCATAGGCTTAAGATCCTTAATGATTCATTTTCACTAGAATCGAGGAGTTGTATTTGAGTACCTTTAGCCGCCATTGCCATGAAGCAATAGGGTGGGAGCACAGCCATCATTGTTTTCATCAGTTTGTTGGTGAAGTCGGCTTTTCAAGGTTGAAGATGGACTTGTCGACAAAAGAAGAGCAAGAACGCTGCATCGCCACACCGCATCTGATTCTTCATACTCCTCCTCTTCATCATTTTCCTCTGATTCACCGTGAGTCCATTTCCTTGCCAATGAATGCCCGAGCCTTCTTGGAGCTGCCCTTCTTGTGAGATGAAGACTTTGATGGTTTTGAAGATGAAGATTTTGATGACTTCTTCTTCTTCTTCATATCATCGTAATCAGTAGTCCTTGTATTTCTTCTTCTTCTTTTCTATTTTTCCTAATCGAGGACAATCTTGAATATAGTGACCAGTGCTTGCATTCGTGGCAAAGTCTTCTCTTGTAGCCACCGGATGAAGAATCATTTCCTCTTGAGGATTTTCCAAACTACTATCGCCTTGTGAACTTCGAATTTCTTCACAAGGAGAGCTAGATGCCGGCTCATTTTTTCAGATCACGCTGGCTACTACCGTGAATCCTCACATTCGTGAGTCGACACAACCTTCGCTTCTCTGGCACGGGCTTCGCCATAGTTTGAGCCATAGAGATCTCTTTTTAGAAGTCGAACTCATGAGTGTTAAGCCTTTCGAGGATATCGGCAGGATCAAGTGACTTGTAGTCAAGACGCCTGTATCATCAGCCCAGAGTATCAAATGAGGAATCGTTTATCTTAGTAGCTTTCTTCACTACTTCATGGTCGCTGATGTCATAAGGCACCGAGGGCTTGAAGCTCATTTGAGATGTTAGTGAGGCGATCAAGGTTTGTTGAACATTTTCGTTGTCGAAATCTTTTGAAGCGCATTGAAGAGATTCCAAGAACATCAACTCGAGAGTCACGCTGAGTTGAGACTCCTTCATTTACTTTGGGACAAATCTATCCCTTATAAGTCATGGCGCTTCCAAAGCACTCTTACTCTTCCATACCGGCTCCTCTCGGCGGCCACAGATGATATTCTTCGCTGAGAGTCGAAAGGTTTGAATCTCTTCACATCAAAAGATGTCAAAGGTTTCAAAGGATGTGGGACACCATTTTCCACAACATACCGTAGATCATTATCATTGCTCCTCAAGATGCATCCGCATCTTGTTCTTCCAAAGAGGGATAGTCCGCTCCATCAAGGGTAGACACAATTTAGCCGAGACCTTGATCATACTCTGGGCCATCTTCCATAACTAGAACTCCTGTGGTTAAACTAAAATCACACGTAACAAGGAGTACCTTGCTGCTCGATACCAATTGAAAGTGCGTTATATCGACTAGAGGGGGTGAATAGGCGATTTTTATGAAATTCTTCACCGAGGAATTTGCCGGTGAGGAAATTTCTTAAGAAGAACTATTTGCAGCTGAATAAGTACTCAGAGGTAAACATAACAGACATAACACATAGTCAAGATGATGAAAATGAAGACTAGAACAGAGGCGTGTAGCGTAAACACGTGAGATAACAAGATGAAGACAAACAGATCAAGAAATTGAACTCGAGGAATTTTGAAAGTCTTCACCAAAGTCTTCTGCCACGATATGAACAACATGCAACACGTAATGAGGAAATGAATGAGTTGAGGAAATAGAACCTGGGCAGTTGGTGAAGATAATGATTTGGTAGACCAGTTCCAACCATCGTTCCTGGGCCAGACGCCTCGGTTGGAGCTACCGAGTATTTAAACTCGAGGACACACAGCCCCTACAACAGCCTTCGAGCCGCGAACTCAGACACCTAGCCTCACCGTATTCTCCTTGAACTAAGACCACGAGGCCTCGGCCCAATCACTCTGTGGTAAGTCTTCAGTGACTTCCAAACCTTCACGTATTCTGGTCACTTATGATCCACAATTCCTCTTGATGTTTCTAGACCTTGACGCCTAACCGTCTCGAAGAAGCATGCTTTCAAAGGTAATAGCGCCGGATCCACGCAGGATCAATTTCTTCTGTGGATGCTCAATCACTTGGGGTTTTTGTGGGGTTTGGTTTTGGATTTTCCTCACTTGATGATTTTCGCCAAAGTCTCTTGAGGATGGGTTGCTCTCAAATGACAAGTGTCAAGTTCTCTTGGAGCAGCCAACTAGCTAGTGGTTGTAGGGGCGCTATTTATAGCCTAGGAGCACCCCGACATGATAAGACATAAATGCCTCTTCAATGATATGACCGTTAGGTGGATAAGATATTTTGGTCTCACGCCAAGCAGACAAAGAACGGTCGGAAATTTGACTTTCAAAGTCCTCGGCTATCATGTTCCTCATCAGGTAGGCATTCAAGATCATGTAATTCCTAACTTCCCTCAACAGAAGTCATCAAGTGACTGTAAGAATCACGCTTCACATCAAGAATTTGACCGAACTGTATGAGATTTCCAATGGCTTCACTCAAGGGATTGGTAGGTGTAGGATTTTGAGTTGAGCATCACATGGAAATTTTTCCTTAGTATTTCTCGAATTTCTTTAATAGTACGGTGTTTCTATGACTCAAGAAAGAGAAAATGAAACTAATAAACAAAAGTCTTCACGCCTCATATTCCCTAATGAATATCAAGTCTTCATGGTCACACCAATTTCTTTCACTTTCAAAGTCTTCGTAAAGTCTTCGTAATATCAAAGTCTTCATCAAGAACTTCATTTTTAGGGTCGACTTTCTCTCAGAATATCAAACTCTCATAGACTTGTATAGACCTGTACACTCACAAACGCGATCGCCATTTAACCTATAAGTCTTCAATACACCAAAATCACTAAGGGCACTAGATGCACTTACATCGAAGAGCCTCGAATAGTCTTGTCTATCCCTTGCATATTATAGTTCATCAATAAGCTCTTGTAGCTTGGTGGCAAGTGATTGAAGACTTCCGCTAATGACACTATCATCGCTAGAAGATTAACTCCGTTTCTTGAATCAAGTGACTATTACCATTTTATTATTTGAGTATGTGTTCAATCGATGGAATTATTCTCTCCATCTTGGAGCTATAGAACTTATTGGAGACTTCATATCTCTCTCAATCCGGCATTTGCTTGAAATATTAATCTCAACCTCGAACATCTCATATGTTCCATGACGCTCAAAACGCTGCTGAAGACCCCAATGGGTCCGAAGCAGCGGCAATAATCGAACATTATCGAAGTAGTCATCATTGGTTTCTGCCAGACGTTCTTAACGCTGCCAGATTTGCCAGCAAAGAGGGCTCGGCACCCAAATGTGCTTCCAGATTTAACTTTTCTAGCAGCAATGAGGATAATCTCAAACATTACGATTCAAATTGTAATTGCTACCATCATTTGCTTTCAAGGAATGCATTAAAATTCAACGAATAAATAAAGATGAGCCATCTATCTACAAACAAACATGTAGATAAGCAAAATACTATCAGTACTAAGTTCATGATAAATTTAAGTTCAATTAATCAAATTACTTTTAAGAACTCCCACTTAGATGTACATCTCTCTAGTCATCTAAGTGATCACGTGATCCAAATCAATCAAACCATGTCCAATCATCACGTGGAGATGGAGAAGTTTTAATGGTGAACATCACTATGTTGATCATATCTACTATATGATTCACGCTGATCTTTCGGGTCTCCGGGTTCAGAGGCCATATCAGATATGCTAGGCCTCGCCAAGTATGACCTTGAGTATTCGGTGTGCAAACTGCGTTGCACCCGCTTTATTTGAACGTGAGAGCCTATCACACCGATCATCACGGTGTCTCAAAGACGAAGAACTTTCGCAATGTGCATACTCGGGGAGAACACTTTGATTATTGGTGAGAGATCATCTTAAAATGCTACCGCCAATCAAATCAAGATAAGATGCATAAAGGATAAACATCACATGCAACCAATATAAGTGATATGATATGGCCATCATCATCTTGTGCTTGTGATTCCATCTTCGAAGCATCACCATGATCACCATCACCAATGGGCGACACCTTGATCTCCATCGAAGGTCGCAAAGTTGTCGTTACACCATCCATTTCTTTCACGATTATCGCTACCGCTTTTAGTGATAAAGTAAAGCAATTACATGGCGCTTTGTATTTCATACAATAAAGCGATACAACCATATGGCTCCTCGCTACCAAGGTCGATAACTTGGTCACAAAACATGATCATCTCATACAATAAAATATAGCATCACGCCTTGACCATATCACATCACAACATGCCCCGCAAAAACAAGTTAGACGCCCCTCTACTTTGTTGTCAAATTTTACGTGGCTGCTACGGGCTTTAGCAAGAACTGCTTCTACCACGCATCAAAACCACAACGATAGTTTGTCAAGTTGGTGCTGTTTTCCTTCGCAAGGACCGGGCGAGCTACACTCGATTCAAATTAAAGTGAGAGAGACAGACACCCGCAACCACCTTTAAGCACGAGTGCTCAGAACGGTGAAACCGTCCTCACAGAAGCGTGACGCCAGCACGTCGGTCCGGGCCGCTTCATCTCACAATACCGCCGAACTAAAGTATGACATGCCGGTAAGTGTGATGACTTGTATCGCCCACAACTCACTTGTGTTCTACTCTGCATATAACATCAACGCATATAAACCTAGGCTCTGATGCCATCGCTAGAACATAGTACTTTCAAAAATTCCCTATGCACACGCAAGATCATGGTGATGGCATAGCAAACAAGAGGGAGAGAGGTATCCACATTCTCAGTGAGAATGAAGCGAAGCGCTATGACAACGCTGCTGATGTAGTCAGACGCCTTCACGATCCGATCAGATCTGGGTGACCGAACGCACGGCACTCTCCGAAAGTTCAAGACACGCTCAGCTCGATGACGATCTCCGGCTCCCGACCCAGCAAAGCCCCGGAGATGAGTTCCACAGACGACGGGCGCAGGACGATGATGATGTTTTATCGCGCAGGTTTCACCTAAACTCCGCGCACTATATGACTGAGGTGGAATATGGTGAGGGGGGCACCAGACACGGCCAAGGAACGATCCAGAGATCAATCAGTGTGTTCTGATGGGGTGCCCCCGCCAGTGAGATATAAAGGAGCAGGGGGAGGCTGGCCGCCTTGGCAATGCCCAGAGGAGGAATCCTCCTCCTAGTAGGAGTAGAACTCCTCCCTTCCTACTCCTACTAGGAGGGGCGAAGGAGAAGGGGAAAGAAAGAGGGGCGCCTCCCAGTCCAATCTACCACGAGGGAGAGGGGTGCGCGCCCTACCCTCGGACGCCTCTCTCTTCCCACCAAGGCCCATGTGGCGCATTAACTCTCCCGGAGCTCCCAGAATCCCTCCAAAGACTAAGTTTTCTCTCAAATCGTAATCTTAACACTTCCGTGTCCGAATATAGTCGTCCAATATATCAATCTTTATGTCTCGACCATTTTGAGACTCGTCATGTCCGTGATCTCATCCTATTCCGAACAAACTTCTACATCAAAACTTATAAACTCATAAAAAACTCCATCGTAATTGGCAAACCCTACGGGTTCGAGAACTATGTAGACATGACCTAGAACTATTCTCCAATAACCAATAGCGGAACCGGATGCCCATATTGGTTCCTACATATTCTACAAGATCTTTATCGGTCAAACCGCATAACAACATACGTTGTTCCCTTTGTCACGGTATTAGCCCGAGATTCATCGCGATCCAATACCTAGTTCAATCTCTATCGGAAGTCTTTACTGTACGTAATGCATCATCCCGTAACCAACTCATTTGTCACATTGCTTGCAAGGCTTATAGTGATGTGCATTACCGAGAGGGCCCAGAATACCTCTCCGTAATCGGAGTGATAAAACCTAATCTCAAAATACGCCAACTCAACATGTACCTTGGAGACACCTCTAGTACTCCTTTATAATCACCCAGTTAGAGACGTTGGTAGTACCCAAAGTGTTCCTCCGTAAACGGAGTTGATAATTTCATAGTTAAAGGAACATGTATAAGTCATGAAGAAAGCAATAGCAATATACTAAATGATCAAATGCTAGGCTAATGTATGGGTCATGTCAATCACATCATTTCCTAATGATGTGATCCCATTAATCAAATGACAACACATGTCTATGGTTAGGAAACATAACCATCTTTGATAAATGAGCTGGTCAAGTAGAGGCATACTAGTGACGTTATGTTTGTCTATATATTCACACATGTATCATGTTTCCAAGCAATACAATTTAGCATGTAAACATTTATCATGATATGAGGAAATAAATAATAACTTTATTATTGCCTCTAGGGCATATTTCCTTCGAGATAAGGGTAGAAAACATCTTGTGTTTACACCTAGATATCTTGTTTGGTTACATTTTGTAAGGATAGACCCGAGCGCAAATCAAAGTTAATGCCACGTGGATGGTCCTTTTAAGGTGTTGGAGAAAATAAATGATAATGCATATAAACTTGAGCTGTCAGAATTTTGGGGTCACCCACTTTTAACATTGCAATTTGAAGCCTTATTTTGGTGCGGAAGATGGCTTCCGAGGACACTTCATTTCAAGAAGGGAAGGATGATGAGGACATCAATACCATTGTTACACCCACAGCCCCTATTTAATATACGGACCAATTACTAGAGTCAACGCCAATTAAATTAGTACTTTGGTTTCTTGGTAATGATTCTAATGTTCATGAGAATATGATGCGCTTAAATTGGGATACATTTGTTTTGCTTACAAATGAAGGGGCTACCTTGGAGAAGGATGAACATTGGAGCAAGAACAAGCATGGAGATGATGGCATGCTAAGGAACAAGAACAGAGTTATAAGTGATGATTTGGGACTTTGCCACCATAATGAGTGCATGAAGCCTTGGACAAATATACAAGATGCCACTTCATAAATTTCTCTAGAGGCTATTCTAGGTGCCACACCTTATTATTGTGCCAGCCCATGTAATTTCGAAACGAAGTATAGGCTATTTTTAGAGTCCCAGAGATGGGGAAATAAGAGATAGGGTTATTTAACCCTCCACCAAGGGCCACGAAATTCACCCCTCTTCCTCCATATATACAGCCCTAAGGGCACCCAGACTTTTGGTTTTGTTTAGATTAAAGTTCGCCATATGCAACTTCACAGATTTCGCTTGTGTTCAATGACCGCAAAAGGCCCAGTAACCCCACCTTGATCAATAAAGCTTATCTTATATTCGCAATATCCAATAGCAATCTCGCTTGCTTGTTCTTCGCTTGCTCGCAGGAAACATACCCCGAGGTCGTTGATCGTGTTCGCGGGTCAATAACCCCGGAGTTGGTTTAGCGATTTTAACCCACGCCCCGGACGTCGAGTCGGATCGCCAAAGTCGATTTCACCAAAGCGATATCCATCATCTCATCAAAGACGGACACATTTGCCTCTATCAATTAACGATTTAACTTGTTCCATGTTCTTCCTTCTTACAATTCTGCAATACATCTTTAAAATCAGCATCATGCACATATTGATCTTTGATGGTCTCCAAACCAAATATTTTGAAGTCAAGTTGTGAAAGCATAGTATAGGAAGACAATGCATCCAAATAACATTTTTTTATCATTCTTGTGTTTAATGACATAGGGAAAGTCTCAATGAATTCAACCCATTTAGCATGTCTACGATTCAGTTTAGCTTTACTTTTAATATGTTTCAAAGATTCATGATCGAATGTATAAAAATTTTTTGGGCCATAAATAATGTTGCCATGTTTCTAAAGTCCCAACAAGAGCATATAATTCTTTATCATAAGTAGAATAATTTAGACTAGGCCCACTAATTTTTCGTAAAAGTATGCAACAGGTTTGCCATCTTGTAATAACACACCCGAATCCATATCCACTAGCATCACATTCAAGCTCAAAAGTCTTATTAAAATCGAAGTTGGAGAAAGGAGCATGTATCAACTTATCTTTCAATACCATGAAGGTTTTTTCGGGTACCCCAAAAAGAGGCACATCCTTCTTTGTAAGCTCATTGAGAGGTGCAGAATGGTGCTGAAATCCTCACAAAACGCCTATAGAATCCAAAGAGGCCAAGAAAACTCCTCACTTGTGTGACCATTTTGCCACGCCAACTCAATAGTTTCAATCTTGGCTTGTCAACTCCAATTCCGTGGAGTAACAACATAGCCAAGAAAAGATACTGTAGGTGAAAAGGTGCACTTCCAAGGTTACCAAAAACGGCATCCAGAGCAATAAAAACAACACGAAATGTTCCAAATGTTCTTCCAAAGATCTGCTATAAATCAATATGTCATCAAAGTAAACTACCACAAATCGTCCAATGAAAGCACGTAAAACTTCATTCATTAATCTCATGAATGTACTTGGTGCATTAGTTAACCCAAAAGGCATGACTAACCACTCATATAATCCAAACTTAGTTTTAAATGATGTTTTCCATTCATCTCCCAATTTCATACAATTTGATGGTATCCACTACGAAATCAACTTTGGAGAATATTTAGAGCCACTCAATTCATCAAGCATATCATCTAGCCTAAAAATAGGATGACGATAATAATAGTAATATTATTAATGCCTCTACAATCAACACACATACGTGATGTACCATCCTTTTTCGCACAAGAATAATAGGAACAGACAAGGACTAAGGGATTCCAGATATAACCTTTTGTCGAGCAGCCCGCATTTTGACGATAATCTCCTTCGCCTCTCCGGATTGGTACAAGATGGTGCACGGTTTAATGATGCACCGAATTAAGTCAACTGATGCTCAATCCTCGAATGGGAGGTAATCCCGGGCACGCCTTGTGGAAAGAGGTCACCAACCCCAAAATGTTAATGACAAAGGAGGCAAAGAGGAAGGCACGCCCCAATGAAAATAATGCCTCTTTGCACACAAAAGCATAGCAAATAGATTTGCCAAATCTAGCAGATTTAGTGGCAAGTAAACATGCACTTTTCAATTTAATTTTAAACAACACTAGATGGTTTACTATTAGGCTTCATTTGTTACTCAAATTTTTTGCCACAATCTGATTTTCACTTTTATTTTTCTCCGCTTTTGCTTTATTAGCTCTATTATTATCATCTTTGAAAATGGAATCGGAGTCATAGGAAGCAAAGTAATATTTTTATCCTTATGAACAAGAGTATACGATTGTTTCTACCATGGTGTACATCTATGCCCCTAATTTGCCCCACTCAGATTTACCCCTAATTTCAAAGGTATTTTCCCCGTTAGGGTTTATAGAAATGCCCTTCGGTCTACGTCCGGTCAAAGCAGGTCAAAGCCGGTCGGCATTGACCGCCCAAAAGAATAGCAAAAAAATCTTTAAAATTTTAGAAAAGAATCAAAGGGGAATTGGTTGTTTGGGTTCCAAGAGCTCGTGTCAAAGGAAAAGAAATAAATATTAAGCTCGTGAACAGAATTAAAAATTGCAAAAAAAATCAAAAATGTGAATATTTTTGGCATCAAAGAGGCTACGGTCACAAGCTGGCAAATTTTTGTTGTGTTTGGACATTGAGGGTTGTGGAGAAAAAACAAAATTTCTGGAAAAACCCGGGAAAAATGACTATTTTGTTTTTTCTTGCTAGAGCTCCTTGCATGTCATTTGATCACAAACACTTGCATGCACCTTGTGCACTCAAGCCTCTTTGATGCCAAAAAATTTCATATTTTTTTGAATTTTCTTGCTATTTTATTTCAAATTTACTATTCACAAGCGGATATTAACTATTTTTTCCCGCCAAGCCCCCGAATGTCCAAATAGCACTAAAATTTGCACACACCTTTGCACATGAGTATCTTCGATCTCACGAAATTTTAGAATTTTTTAAAAATTTGCTATTTTTTCGAATCAAAGTTGTTTGACCGGACGGTAACGCAGTATGGGCTTCGTAAGGGCACCTAACCGAGGGGCAAATTTGAGCAAAGCCAATTAGGGGTATATCGATTAGGTGGTTCGAGTTAGGGAGAAATGCAAATGGTCCTTTATCAAATTGCCATGGTTTCCGTAATAAGGAACATGTTATAGGTACCACATCACAATCAACATAATCAGATATGTAGAGATCCTAAAATGCACAAACAAAGACGTGTTACCTTAACCTTGCCGCTTTGTTGAACCATTGGATGGTGGATGTGTATGTGGTCTTGTGGTGAGAGATAGCCTCCACCATCTCCATGCTAGCCTTGTTGCAGCTCCTCCGCCTATGATGACACAATGTAACATTCCTTCACAACTCCCTTTGTATGGAACAAAGGCTGTGATTTTGCTCATTTGTGACCTGCACACTCAAAACACGTTGAGCAACTAAACATTCATACATGTCATTTTCAGAGCCATGTATTGGCCCATAATCGTAATCATCTCCACCATGTTCTTCACGTAATAAGAGCCAAAGTCTCCTCATCATAGTCACTAGCGGACTCATACCCACCATCCTCAAGAGAATCATCACACCGAGATTTGCATTCTCAAGATAATGACCTCTTCCCTTACAACAACAAATAATATCACTTGTGTGCCCGTTGATGCCATGGAAGAAGAAGAACTCGGGAGGGCCCCAAAGCGCTTGGTAGATAATGGTGGTTTGCCCCTTTCTTGTATCACGGCCGAGGTGGCACCGGGAGGTGCGTGGCAAGTAGAAGATGCACGCGGTCCATGATGAAGGTCGGCCTAGAAAAAGTTAGTTCCCAATGCTTGTCGATCCTGACTTCACGCTCACTTTACAAGCAAGATGGAATAAACGAGTGAATTAGTATTCTCCTTATACTCTAGAATGGTCTAATCTCTATTTAATCCACCCAAAAACGGCAAGCATAGTTTCATTCTCCTCAACAATACCACATCTAATCATGCCGTTTGTAATTCCCGATAATATTCTTCCGAATTTTTCCTTGTCTTAAGCGCTGCAATTTTTGAAGCAATTCACGCTAATAATATGGTGGAACCCAACGAGACGCATAACAGTTTTCAAAGCAGCCCAAGTAGTTGGAATAGGATATAATCTACAATGTTCGCCACCATACACATGCAAAACTAGTGAAAGCACAAACAGCCGCAACCCGCCTCCTCGTGATATTGTAAACATGTAAATCGTTGTTCTTTAACTCCCAAGTAAATATATATGAACATATCTACCCTCAAATGGTGGAATATTCAATTTTTAGGAAGATAGTCATGATCTGCACTAGGGCAGCCCTACCATTGTGATTATTTGCATGTGGACGACCTGGTGGTTGTGGTGCAGTGGTTGCACGAGTTCTGATTTTGATCAACCTCATCCTCGTAATCTCCACATAATCATCCTCCCCGTGCGAGCCGGAGAAATCAAAAAGAGACCAACTTTGGCCAAAGAAGAGGGACACTACCACTGGGGGAGGGCTGTTTTAATGTGGAGGTATCGTTGTTGTTGTTGTTGTTGTTGTAGAGGTGCTGCTAGGTGCAGCGGGGTGGTGGTGGAAGACCAGCAATTCATTAAACTTGTTTC
>JAHHZJ010008183.1:0-15216 GCA_021437245.1 Aegilops speltoides | reverse complement strand
CTTCCTAGTTTGCTGTCCTTTTCGCACTTGATGTCAAAGGGGAGAAGACTTAGGGGAGAAGAGAAGATTTAGGGGAGAAGAAAGCAATCTTACCTAAGGGGAGAGAATCACATCAAAGCTTTGGTGTTCCAATTGATATTTAACAATTGGCATCATTCTCATTTGGCATCATTTTTGATTTTGCTTTTCCATCAAACCCCTTGATCTGAGACAACTCAAAGGGAGAGGAATCTTCACAATTGATATCTTATGGAAAGCAAAATCTCCGAGTTCATTGAAAATCTTTTAGTTTCGGAGACATGTTTGTTGATTCAAGCTTGTGCTCAATATGAGACACTTTTATACATGTCATCCTCGCTTGGTATTTGATGTTCTTATTGGTTGAAGAAATACTTTGTGTTATCTAACCTTGTTTTCCCAAGTTTATTTCTTCGTGACAATGCCAAGGAACCTCAAGGTAAGTATATGCACCTTTGCGAATGTGCATGATGGTGACTTGCTTGTGAATACTTGTTTAAGAAATCACCATGCACATATGCATTATCACTCACTTTTTTCATCCGCCTCCGATGCATATAGCCAAGCCATGTAGCACATCTTGCTTTTCTCTCGGTGCTTGTGGTAGTCCAAAACCATAATTTATGAAAATCTTGCACACTTGTAGGGGAGCCTGTACTACATGTTTGTCAAAGCTGTGATAATTCCTTTTTCAAGAAGCTTTGATGTCTTTTTTGTGTTTGCCATCAATTACCAAAAAGGGGAGATTGAAAGCACATTTGCTCCCCGGGTGGTTTTGGTAATTAATGACAACATACTTTGTGGTTGGACTAATGCTTTTATCAAGTATGTTTCAGAAATTCAATCACATTGGCATGGCAAAAGGACAAGAGGTGGACCCTCAAATGCTAAGGCAAGCATTGGCAAAAGCTCAAGACTCCATTTTTGGTTTAGTGATCCAAGATCACATTGAGTCCATAGGAAAGCCAATACTATTAAAAGGATGAGGTTATGATGATGATTTGGTCAAGTGCTTAGTGATACATCTCCAAACTTCAAGAACTTTCACCGCCATATACACTCATAAGTAATCTCGTCCCACCGATATTCCAAACTCACCACACCGAGATGAACCACCCACCATAAAGCCAAACCCTAGAAATCTCGGATTTTCCGATTCAACTCGGTCTCACCGAAACTTGAGTTGCGCTTCAGAATCTTCCATCAAATCGGTGTCACCGAGATGATGAAGTCGGTCCCACCGAGATTGGCAAGCTCTTGTTTTACACAATCGGACTAACCGAGTTGTATTTTCGTCCCATCAAATCCCAACGCTCACATGATTTGAACTTTCGGTCTCACCGAGTTGTCAACTTCGGTCCCACCGAGATTGGTCAAATTGTGTAACGGTTGATTTGTGTGGAGGCTATAAATACCCCTCCACCCCCTCTTCATTCGTGGAGAGAGCCATCGAAGAACTACCACTCCTACCTTACATTTCGAGAAGAGAACTACCTACCCTTGAGATCAAGTTGCTCCACTCCCACCATATGAAGCTTGATCTCTAGCCTTCCCAAGTTGCTTTCCACTCAATCCTTTCCCACCACAGCCAAACAGGAGGAGAGTTGAGTGTTGGGGAGATTATCATTTGAAGCACAAGAGCAAGGAGTTCATCATCATCAACACCATCTATTACCTTTTGGAGGGTGGTGCCCCAGATTGGTTAGGTGTCGCTGGGAGCCTCCCAAGATGTGGAGTTGAACCAAGAAGTTTGTGGGCAAGGAGATCCCTTACTGTGAAGATCTACCCCGGTAAGGCTAGCCTCCTGGGGGGCCATGATGGCATAGACAAGGTTGCTTCTTCGGGACCCTTCGGGGTGGAGCCTTCGTGGACTCTCGCAGTGCTACCTCCGGGGTTGAAGTTCCATCAACGGGAATGACGATAGCACCCCATCGGAACCACGAAAAATCTCCGTGTTCCAAATTTGCTTGATCTTCCCACTTTCTTTACTACTTGTAATTTACTTTCCGCTGCCCATACTCTAGAATTGCATGTGTAGTATGCTATTGATTGTTTTATGCAAAATCTGCCAAAACTTGTATTTGTCAAAAGGCATAATTTTTATCTTGTCGAGTAGTTAATCCCCTCTAGACACTCTCACCTTCTTCGATCCTACACAGTCACCACACCGAAGTGGTCTTATCCTCAGATATTTCGAGCAAGAGTTAATCTTTTAATAGTCCCGGCAAAGCATTAACTCGGACGAACCGCTTTTAAATTCAACGCCGGGACTATATACCTAAATTCGATGCCGTCCCTCGTGGAGTCATCACCCAAAAATAAACGCCCCTCCTGGAGGAACAATGCTCCAGGGAAGTAGAACAGCCTTCAAGGCAATTTAGTCCCCGTTAAACCGGGGAAAAGAAAGCGCCCGAGCAATGCCAACAAGACCCCGGGCGCGAAAGACCCGAGAATGCGCCCCAACCTCGCCCCAGATGCAAGAAAACACCCCACATCATTACGCTTTGGAGATACCATGACGGGGAGGCACGAATAACGGACCCGAGTGGGTTCACCACACCGGGGCTTGCAAATGTGCCCCTTTTTTTTTTTTTTGTACAGACTCTAACTGTGGCCCGTCCCGCAACCGCCAAACTCATGATGCAATGTCGGGGATAAAGGAATTTAACATCCGGTGGTCTCAACAGCATTAAATTCATTATATACACCAAGTTGCAGCTCATCCCCGAGGGGGACATGTTTATTTAGTCCAAACCCTTTGCTTACATTAATTTTTGTATCATCCCCTTTACTAGCGATTTTCTTTCATAAATAATGCAGACCTTTTTATTGCAATTGCATTATCTTTTATATATATGTTCTTTACATGACATCTTGCACCCGGATATTTTGGACGGCCAAACGCCCTTTGTTCCAAATTATGGGTGTGATAAAGTCCTAACACTTCCACAAGTATGGCACCCAACTTATAGACTATATGAATCGGTCAATCATGTCTTGGGTCAAAGTTGGGGCCCCCCTTTGGTGCCACGTCCTGCCTGGCGGCTAATGGGCACGGGAGAACCACTGCAGGCCTTGGACTGCAAGAGCCCGGAGAAAGCAAAACCACGCATGATGGGAGACCGTCCCCAGAGGTTTTTCGGTCCTTAAAGACTCACGCTTAAGGGTTCCGAAATGTCCAAGAAGGCGGATAGCGGATTCGGCTTCCATACGGGGCTTCTAAATTTAAAATTATAGAATTCTATGGCTAAGGAGGTGTTCAAGAATAAGTCCCGGGTTTTGTTCGTTGGGAGCCTCGATGGACCCAACAATGGGAACAAGAGTGCCATGTTTATCCCAACACCCCAAAGACTGGCTTGGGGGGGCCAACGACTTCCATCTCCAAATTTTATAAACGGGTAGAAGGTAATATTTTAAATTAAAAAGGTTTATATATAAACAAGCAAAGACAGATAAATACATAGCAAGTTCACCAAAGATTACATTTCGAGGCACTCATCTCAATATTAGGCTCCCTTCAGACAATTTTTATAATTTCCCACATACCCCCCGGTGGGTGGATCCGTGAGAAGCTTTCCGCATCCAACTTGCCCGGGCATTTTGTGGCAAGGGCCCGAAGCCTTTTCAATTTCAAAGCGCTTGATGACCTCCACCCAAGGGCATGCATCCACCAGCCGACAAGGCCAAAGAGTCCTTGCATGGCCTGTGCCAAAAAACCAGAGGCCCTTCATGGCCTCCTCAACCTTGGAGTTCGACCAAACCGCTCACCGGGTCGCTTGGGGCACGGATGGCCCCCAAAGATATCGAGACCAAGACCTTCCCGGAGCCCTCCCGCCAATAGAATGCGGGCGATCGACGACACGGCAGATCCGCAAACCCCGGAGCTAAGCGGGTAAGTTCGTAGTTCACATTAAATGCATGCTTTGCATGAAAAATGCCTTACCCGCCGCTATCTTATTTATATCTTCAACCTCCGGGGCCTTACGGCCTCCCTGGATTTGGACTTTCGAGACCGAGGCAAGCTCGACTCCGAAGTCTTGAGTCACGCCCAAACTCCATGCTTTTCCATGAGAGCCCGGAGCTTTGCCGAACTTCCTCCACCTGCCTTTGTTTTTCCGCTGCCTGCTGGGCAAGATAGCCCCACGGAAACCCTTCGTGGCTGCCACCGTTAGTGGCCCCTCCATGGATTATCCTTGTTAATTTTATTGCAACCAAATCCTTTTCAAAGGTACTAATTCAAAGTGGTGTTACCACCTTCTTTCCCTCGAGCCCTTTTGGCATGGCCGAGCTCTTGCTTGGACCGCCGAGATCCTTCAAAATCGACCTCCGCCATGCGGAGGGTAAGCAAAGAAATGCAAACCCATATTGACATATTTTAGGCAACCTCACGATATTTGTTAGATCCTCACCGCTTTTTTCAACACCGAACAGCATCGGCTACCGCCTATGCAGAACATTACATAATTTTAACTTTTACTCAAAGCTCGAGAAGGTTCCCAAAGGGCGGCACCCGCCTTAGCGAAGCCGGATTTTTCAATCACCGCACTCATGATAGTGCGGTTTCTTCGGGGCCCTTTTTAAGCGCCAGGTTATCCGCGCCCTTGATGGACGGGCGCCACGGTCCTCCCTCCTTTCGAAAGGCCGCCGCTCGAACCATCCGGGTTCCGGCGTAGAGTCCGCAAAAGTCCGAGGTGCCGACGGCGCCCCCGAGCCCCTCCGATGGGTCCTTCGATCCCACTTGCTTTACGGGTAGTGGCGGCGAAGTGAGTCCACATCCGATTAAAATGACCCCTGAGAAGGAAGATCATCATCGGGGACTACGACAAAACGCGCATTAGAAGGACACTACGCGACATAAAAGAAATTACAATCAAGGATCCGGAATTTTACGATCTTGTCGACGCCGCCCTTGAGGCCATTTTCCCGCCAACGCTGGTGTTGGGAACCGTCCGGGATAGTTCTCCTCTGACCTTCGCCTCCCCGATTGGGGAAGCTCTTCTTCTCCTCCCCGGGAGGGAATACCTCCTCCCGCCTTCGGGGAGGAGTCCTGCGCCGACGTCATTGGGGAACTTTTCGAGTCCCCGCCACCTTTTTGGTTTTTCCGACCACCGTGCCGGAACCAGCCCGCTGCGGGCGCCCACGGTCTTCGCATGGGAGCCCATAAGGGGCCTTTTTCCATCCATTCCCCAAAGGAAGAGGGAATGAAACCTCACTAGAATCAATTTAATTATCACAAGTGTCCCGAATGGGTTGAATCACTTACCTCGCGGGCCGATATCGGAGCTGAATCCGGGTCTTCCGTCAGGATGCGGGGTTCCCTTGAACAAAGACCTCCAGCGCTTCGATTTGTATCAAGAGCCCGCTTAGCCCGGTGTGCCCGATTGAACTCCCACAAATTGAATGCCGTTTGGCATGGGAGGATCCCCGGATGAGCAGATTTGACCACGCCGACAGCCCGAGCCTATTGCTCACCATCTTCGATGCATGCTCGAGTCCCGCCACCTCCATCGGATTGCCCCACTACAAGCCCTTCTTTCCGAGGTGAGCTGCGGGGATGCCGATCTAAACTGGGGCCGCCTTTGGGTTTGGGCGCCGGTGATGTAGAACCACCCCATTGCCACCCCTTGACGGGTAAAAGGTCCCTTCAGGGACGCGGGGAAATTTTCCCAACATGCGCCTCCGATTCCGCTTATGCGTTCTTCACAACCTTTGGCTTGACGTTAAAGGTCTTGGAGCCACGCCGGGGGGGCCGGATGCAGGAAGGTCAACCAATAAACGGAGATGTTGAGGATGAAGTTCGCGCCAGATCGGGAAATCCGTGTGAAAACATGAGCCCCAAAATGAATGGAGCGGAAACCCAAACCGGGGAAGTGGGAGGAAGACACCTCTCATGAGGCCCGGGTAGGGAGGCCCCTCGCCGGGAGCCGGCGCGATATCGCCAGGGTATCCTGCAAGGTTGGTGGTCCTCCCCTTAACGGGGAGGCCAACCATTTCCTCCCGCCCGCATATTCGAGAAGGTCGAGGCGAGATGCGCGAGCTTGGGCTTGGAGCTTGAGTTTTGGGAGATGGATAAGCAAAGGAGGAAGAAGGCGAGGTGAGAAGGTGAACCTTTCCCTTATATATAGGCGACAAAACTATGCGCCCCCACCCCCGGTAAAACTCGCTTATCTCCGCCCACCATCAATCGCTGGGTTACCCACGCAATTGATGAGAATCCGAATAAGGGGAACACACCGCTTCGACAAGACGGTTGCGAAACCGCCGCTAAACGGTTGAGGTGGTATAGTAAAAACGATTCAAACAAAGGCTTGGTGGGGATGTCAGCCGATAATACGCCCGATTGAACTAAGTGTACATTTTATTCTCTACTGGAATGTGGAATTTATTTTGCGAGCCGAACTATCCCGGTGTTCATGATCTTCTGATTATTCAGGAGGAACCCGCCTTTGCAATGCCAACATTATGCTACCGGACTTATCGCCATTCCCGTTCAGGGCTACCGAGGAGTCCTCGACTAGGGTGTCCGACAGCCGACTATCATTATCCCCGACTCCAAGACTACAAGATACAAGATTGAAGACTCCCCCATGTCCGGATGGGACTTTCTTGGGAAGGCAAGCTTGGCGAACGGATATGTAGATCTCCTACCATTGTAACCGACTGTAACCTAGCCTCCCCTGTCTATATAAACCGGAGGGCTTTAGTCCGAGGACAACATACATTACAACAATCATACCATAGGCTAGCTTATAGGTTTAGCCCCTTGATCTCGTGGTAGATCCACTCTTGTACTACCCATATCATCAATATTAATCAAGCAGGAAGGGTTTTACCTCCATCGAGAGGGCCCAACTGGGTAAAAACATCGTGTCCTCGCCTCCTGTTACCATCCGCTTGGACCTCACCCCCCGAGATCCGCCGTTTTACACCGATGGGCCCCCACATGACAGCTCCATAAAAATGTTATGGTCTTGAATCACTTGGCTAAATTTACTTTTTGATCTAGACTAGCCATTTTGGTTTCAATGTCCTATTTATCAAGTAGATTGCCCAATGTTTAAGAGATAACATAATATGGTATTTACCGCCATGGGAGGTGATCTATACATTGTTGATTTCACTAAAAGGCTCAACCTAGAACTTGCTTAATTGCAAATCTTCTAAAGGCTGGTTGTGGCATAGATGGTTAGCTCATGGGATGCAAATCTTGACAAGATATTAAAGGTGATCGATCCTTGGTGTTAAATATGTTATATTTGACAAGGATAGACTTTTTTTGCCAAGCAGAAAACAAGTTGAGGAGTCATCTCGGAAGAACATCATGACCACAGAAGACCACTTGAGCTACTTCCATGGATCTTTTCGTCTCAATGCCTACAAGAGTCCAAGGTAACTCATTTGGATTTCATTGTTGATGATTTTTCAAGAAAGGCGTGTTCTTTCGATGGTAAATCGCAGGTCCAAAAGATCTTCAAGAACTTCACTAGGAAGGCCCAAAATCAATTTGAAGTGAAGATCAAGAAGGTTCGAACAACAATGGAACGGAGTTCAAGAACGCTAATTGACATTTTTTGAAAGAAGGGATTTCACATGAGTTCTCACGACACGCCTCAACAAAATGAGGTTGAGAGGAAGAACCAGCGCCATTGAAATGGCGGAACGATGCTTGATGAGTACAACGCCAAAACATTTTGGGGGAAGGGTTGAGACCGCCATGCAACAAATCGCCTATATCTTCACAAGCTACCCAAGATGGCATACGAGCTTCATCGTGACAAACCCTAAGTTGGATACTTTTATTCGCTCAAAGTGCTATATTCTGATAAATCGCCTTTCAAAGTTTGCTTAAATCTCATGAAGGTTTTATTTGGTTATGGCTCAAACTCCACATACCGGTTAAACAATTTCAACCAAAAGGTTGAAGAGACGGTAGATTGAAGTTTGATGAATCTAACGGCTCCAAGAGAGCAATTGCCAATTGATGTAGGTGACAAAGATCCTTCGTTAAATACAAGACTTGTCTATTGGCAAGATTCCCAACAGAGGGAAGGAGAGTACCTCATTCGTCCAAGTGGAAGCCTCAACTTCACGCCAAGGTGAACCAAAGATTTGGATGCATCCACAAGTGGAACGATCAACATGATGGAAACGAGGATGTGCAACAAAATGAACTCATCGACCTCCTTCTCCACCTAAGAGAACAACAACAAGAGAGACAAGAAGAAGAACTAGACAATGAAGAGGATGTTCCACCCGACCCAAACAAAAGCTCGTGGAGTTCGAGTAAGATCTCAAGAGATCATCCCCGAACAAATCTTCAATGATATTCAAACCAGAGAATTACTCACTCTAAACTCTTAGCTAACTTTTGTGAACATTAATGATTCATTTCTAGTATTGAACCTATGAAGGTTGAAGATGCTCGATGATCCGGATTGGGTGAACTCCATGCATGAAGAGCTACACAATTTTAGAGGAACCAAGGTGGATGTTGATTGAAAAGCCCAATGAGAAGCACAATGCGGGTTGGGCGATATATGCCAAAGGATGGCTTATCGGTGGGGGCGGTAGAACGCCGGCCGAAACGGATGAGGCGAAGACATGCACGCCGGGGATCTTACCCCGGGTTTTTCGTGGAGATAACACCTATCGCTGCTCGGGTCTCCGCATGATCACTAAGGCAAAGTGAGTACAAGGTTGCTTCTTGAGCTGTTTTAGAGATAGAAGGCAAGGCTAGTTTTCCTTCCTATATGGTCTGCCTAGTGCTAAGGAATCGAGCCCTTGATGGGTGCCCGGGGTTTATAGGCCTAACCCCTGTGGTACAATGGTAAACCGTCGGGTTCCAAATTGTCCCTTCATGCCGCCCTCCGCCGACCACGGGGCCCGCTGACGGTGGGTCCCCCGCTTGTTCGGACGGGCGATAACCCGTCGTCAGGGGCGGGTCTTGCACCGCAGACATCAGAAAAGGTTTAATGACGCCGGCTTGGTCATGGGGTCATGGCAATAAAGCCGCTACCGGGCGATCATCAAAATTTCACGCTCGTTAATGGCGCGGGGCCCGTGGGGCCGGACACCCGGGGCCGACTCCCAACGGTCCGTTTTGGCACTCTTGCCGCCTTCGATTCCCATTGACCGGTAGGCCCCCTGCCCTAGGTCGAAGACAAAGATCATAAAGGTTCGCCCCCGGGCGATGTCGTGGGACGCAAAAAAAGTGCGCGCCGCAGAGATTCCATTGGTACGGGATCGGGCCATGCACTACTAGGGGAAAAGGCCAAAAGAGCGGTTTTAGATATCAAAGCGGGTACCCGCTACAATACGGCCATAGTTAACTCATAGCAAGAGGCTGCCTCCCCGGCCACGCTATAAAGTTCAGTAGCCCCTGTTGGGGAAGCTCCATCGCTATTAGCGCTTAGGTTTTGGCGCCCATCGCTAAAGCGGCCGCCGCTAACTTTTGTACACTCGCCATCGCTAATTTAAGTAGTTTTTTGGCATATTTGTTTTGTATTTGAACCGCTTTGTAGAAGAATCTTTAGCACATAGAAATTTCATCATGATACATACAAATGCTCATAGACCACAAATGTAATCATAGCATGTACATACAAATAGTCTCTTCATAATCATCATCCAACACAAAGTGATATCTTGTTATCATCTAAAATAGCAATACATGCAAGTCTCAATACTTGCAACTACAACAACGCATCCATCTAAACAAAGGCATACACAAGAAGTGCTATCACTATGAGTGAGAGCGAACCATGCAAGACATGAGGTGGGGTTACAGTCCTCTCGCAGCGTGAACCTCAAGTAACTAGCCTCCTTCTTTCCGCTTAAGTTTTTATGGTTGGCGCCATGAACCCATTCACTTGCGCCGACACTCATGCCACTCGGAACCCCTTAACCTTCCCTTTGTACACCTTATAGCATTTCCATCTTGCCATCAAGAAACTAGGTACCGTTAGAGATGCATGTTCATGAAGAGGATGTACAATCATATATATGCAAAAAAATATACTAGAGCAACACCAAAAAGAAAGGTTAGCAACTAGATGCAACATATACAAGACGCAAATTAATTAACTAGAGGTACGCGGTCATGACGCCAACTAACAAAGAGCACCAAGTTCGGCAGGACCGTGACATCACAAAGTTTCATCGCTACAAAAAGTATACAAGTTCAACCGACATATATCATCATCGGCATCATAAATCACTAGAAGTTCCATCCTTCCATATCATCGGGACAACCCTAGCTGCTTGAACGGGGAGGTCTAGACGCATGCCTATGCGAAGTTCGACGCACCGCGATATAGGGCCGTGGAACATCCTTTCATCGAGACTTCTTTCATGATGATCGCCGCAATGTCGCTTGGATGCAAAGAAGTCATCTCTAAGTTTATAATTCGCCTTTCCATGAGATTCTAGCCACTTGTGGATATGATCATCATTTCTACGAAGAAGCTTTTGGTGATCCGTGTTGAATGAATCATGAGATGGACGATGTAGAATCCATCCTTCTTGCTTGGTTTTACATGGATGAGGAGAAGTTAGTTTTATGCGCCAAACCCATCTTCTTGTTCCTTTGTTTCGATATGCATTTTACCTCTATAGTAAGCCTTGAGAGCATCATCTAGAATATTCATTATGGGGTGTAGTCCTTTTTCTCGGTCTCTAAGGGTCAAAATACACGGCGGGAGACTTTGGTAAAGAACGATAAGAACGGCGCCTGCTGCGGGAAAAGACACCTCAAATTATTCCCCATATGAGAGAGAAGGAATGATTGAAATGTACGGGGTTGTCCGAACGACTTACTTTGATGATAAGGCACGAGGACAATTTCCCGTCCTTATTCTGCACATGAAGTTTTGGAGGTACTCCAGCGTTCACGCCAAAGGCCGAGACTCAAGAAAGACTGGCATGTAGTACGGATCCGCCACACGATTTGAGACCTTCACTCTTCACGACGGAGCTCATATTAGCGCAAAAAGGCGACGATAGTAAAATCGCCCTTTGTTAGAAACATCTCAAAGATATGGTCAAACCCAGGAAGAACACCTCCGCGGCCGTGTGTCGACGAGCACTTTCCCGTGCACACGAGCCAGATGCGGATATCCCGATCCTTTGAGGCTAGGTTTTTTCACCGACAAAGACATGGTCGCGTCCCGAGATCCCGATAGTGCCTCCATGTTTCGGCGGAGATCGGCTCGCCTGGAATGGAACATGACCGACTTTCACTGTACACGCCTTCGTAATGCATCGTCGTCATGTGTCTCGCTTGTTTGGAGGCAGCATTTTCCCGATCTTCCTCTCCTTTTTTTGGGCACACCTTCCGCATCCTTCCTTAACCCCCGCCCAAGTGTTCCCTGCTGGCATCAGACGACCTCGCCTGCTAGTTGAGCCTGTGTTGAGGCGGCATCTTCAAAGCGTGTCCGTGAGGATTTCATGAAGAGAGACTTTTGCATTCCATGGTACGGCCCGCCCGGCATATCATCCATATCCTCATTAGCAAGTCGACAGTCCGATTCATATATGGTTGACTCATCATATCTATGTCACACCATACGCCTTGTATTGAGGTAATCCATAGGGTCGACCTCCGCCTCATCATCCATTCTCCTGTTCTACTGTACATCAGCCAAGATTATTGCACCCCTTCATCATGTCGTCTCGCCGCCTCACCCGGCACTACTACAGAGCCGGTAATTGCGGGTGGGTGGTGGTCTCCGCACATGCTTGTTGATGTGGTAGTTATTGGTGCTCTCCGCTCCTGCATTTAATAAGATTTTCGCCATAGCAGCACCCAACCCTTGCATCGTCTAATCCAGGCGGGTCTCGCCGTCCGCTTCCCACATGTCAATCGAGGAGGCAACCGTGCCCCGATTTCACACGTCAAGTTAACCTCGGTGCCCATCGGGATCGGGTGGTTGTGGAATGTGCGCTGAGAGGGGTCCATTATCATCCCCTTTCCCACGCCCACCTTCTCGCCTTTGATCAAGTAGAGTATGGTGCATGGGGTTTCTTTTCCGCAAACACATATGTCTGTGGTGTAAAACAACCGAAAGGCAACAAAAATGGAATATTATCTATATATATATGTTGGTGCGACATGTAATTACCGGACGGCCGAGCTCAGCTAAAGATGAAGGCCCACCTAGCGCGCCCGAGACGAGGACCGGCTGCGGAGCGGGCGAGAGGAGGCCCGTTGTTTGAGCAAGTGATGGTGCGTGGTGTTGTTGTTCATGGAGTTGTTTCGATGAAACGGCATCGGGAAATCATGTACCATCTTGTTCGATTTTCCTTCGCCAGCTTGATGATAATCGAACCAAGTTAGTAGCGAATCATTTCGAGTGCTATACCTGCATTGACGCCGTCAGAGAACTCATATTTGTCCTCGGCTGCTTTTTTCGGCCTCACTCTTTTGACCGCAAGCTTCACCTTTGCCGATGTCCCCGACTAAACTTTTTTTCGCTTGGCCTCCGGGCCGCTGCTAAAACACCTTCCACGTGGCGCCGCTCCAGCCGCGCACACGACATATTTGCCGCTGGTCCAACGGGAGTCCCTTAAGTTCGCTCAAGGCCGCTGAGAGGGGTGTCCCACTTGGGCCTCATCGAGAAGTAGGGCTGGCGCAAGCCGGTGTTGCTTCTCCAGAGTCTAATCAATTTCCTCGTGATCTTGTCCGTAAAAACCTTTTTCTCCTTGTCCCACTTGTAGCGGGCCCCGATGAAGTCATGCTCCAAGGGGTTGGTGAACTCCAGGGGTCTGGAGACCCGCGCTTCACGCCCGCCCTCCTTATCCCATATGGGCCTTTTACCGAGGTAGCCACGCTTCCGAGGCGATGCTTCCTGTTCCGGAGCAAGGTTTTGAATTTCGCAGCTTTAGCCTTGGCCCTCGAGCGCAAGTGTCCTTGAACTTTTCCAACTCCTCTTCCGTAAGTGTCGGATTTTCCTCCGTAATCTTGGACAGGGGTTCATCACCTCAATAGCTCGTTTCACCCTCCTTTCCAGAGGCCAAATCATTACGAACATGCCCATGGCGTGATTGTTAATCTTTTTCATCTTCGGATCATCCCACGGTTGTTCTATGTTATCATCCCTCCGGGAACTTGAATCTTTGTGCAACTTCTAGGAGCAATCACAAATGTTCTTTACTCCTGTCATCGCCGCTGATGTCACAAGATTCCCGTAGGATGCATCCTACTTGGTTCCTATAGCACTTGGCAGGTTCTTCCATTTAACGGCTCAAACTTGTGTGCCATCTTTGTGATCACAAGTCGTCCAATCCCTAGTTTGTTAGGTTTTCGATCCTCCGCTTCTTATGCTTCCTTTTCGATCGCATCGTGCGGTACCTCCCCGGTACCTTCCCATCGTCTCCGCTTATCGGTGCGGCGCTTCGGTGTCGATGTCGCGCCAGATTCATCATCGAGGCCGACCGCAAACCTTGCTTAGCATCAAATAGTCGAGGTACTCTTGTTCACCATCATAATCCATCTCGCTCGATCTTGGTCAAGGCCCGTTTCGTTGTTCGACATGTTTCCTATGATTAATGGCCTCATTTATTTCTAAAAGTATGAATAAATGAGAAATGACGAAAAGAAATCTATGTGCCAAAGACTGATATGCCAACTATTAGCACAAATCATGCCTTTATTCACGGGAAATTTCGCATGACCTTTGCTAAAATGGACATATCGAGCTCCGAATTCAACCAAACGGAAATGAATCAACATTTCGAAATAGGCCACTGGATCATTTTCCAAACATGACATGTCCAAAAATACATATGCACATATCACATGTCCAATTAAATTTCCATATAAATTCAGCAAATTTTGAAACCTAGCTAAATTCATAACTAAATAGATAACCTAATTAATTAACATGAAGAACCCTAGCAGAGGGGGGTTACAGAGAGTGCAGGGGCGAGGAGGGAGGCGAGGGCCGACGGGTCGGGGCGAAAGGCGGTCGGGCAGCGCCAGCGGAGTCGGGTCGAAGGGCTGGTCGGAGGCGAAGCGGCGGGTCGGGGCGAAGCGGTCGGGGCGAAGCGGCGTGGTCGGGCGAAGGCCGGAGTCGGGTCGAGGGCGGACGGGCGAGGCCGGCAGCGCCGAGCCGGCGGAGTCGGGCGAGCCGGGCTGGTCGGGCGGCGGAGCGACGGGGCCGAGAGAGGGGGATTTGGGGGAAATGTGGGATGAAGCGGCAGTGAGAATTTGTTATGGACGTAGCAAGAGCGAGATGTCAAACGCCACTACTATGATCTGTAGTCGCAGCGCTTATCGAAAACACGCTACTACTATGGTGAGCGGCAGCGTTTATAAGAAACGCCCATTACTATGGTTTGTAGCAGCAGCGGTTTTGTGGAACCGCCATCGCCGCTACCACGCCAGCTTTCATTTTTTCTTCCTTTATTTTATCCCACTTTTATTTCCGAGGGCAGTGAACAAGGGAGGGCTTATATATATTGCATCATTTGACGGTTAAATATGTATGCAAAATAGGAACATATATATTACACATCATATGGCTAAGTGTGTATACAAAATAGGAAACATATATATATTACACATCATTGGACCCATAACATACGCTTCTCGGTCGACGCTGCTTTTTGAGTCAGCCTTTTCCCTTCTTGTTCGTCAAGAATAATTGAGCCCCTCATTGTGACTTTGCCTTTTCCATGGAGTACCATTTTTCTTAGGTAATGTAGTATTGATTCTTCTTTGACGATACTTCATCATCATCGCCATCTTCCCTCATTGGGTTGTCAGACCGATCATAGTCTTCCTCGCTGACTCCATCCATTCCAATGATGTTCTTTGCCTTCCTCACACAACACGGCGATTTGGCTGGTCAGTTATGAAGAAGCATTGTGTCACGGCTTAGCGGTACCCATGGCTCGCTTTTTTATAGGCTGACGGTAGCGCCTTGGCCGGGTATAGTCATGGTAGTGAACATCCGCTTTCTTTCGACATTCTTAGCCCATCCGACAAACATCGCCGGTTGTGACCAGTAGTCAAGCTCCCGATCTCCTCGACCTTCCATAAAATCGCCGGCCCTTGTCGCCACGGTCATGCATTCCATCACACCCCGAAGTTCGATATCACCCCATATCTTTTGCCTCCGTAGAACGGTATCCGCGATATCATATGCCCGAAGGTTACGAGGTTGGGGGGTGTGCGGCGATATGAGCAATTCCCCTGGC
>JAHHZJ010008180.1:0-13339 GCA_021437245.1 Aegilops speltoides | reverse complement strand
TGTGAAAGTGGAATTGCAAAGTTCTTTGCCAAATGAATGTGAGTGAAGTATCATGAGTCACCTCAAGAACTCTCTAGTTCTTCTTCTTCGATCCACATCATCTTGATGGGAATCCTTGGGGTAGTAGTTGAGCTTGTCAAGCAGAACTTGAAGTTGCCTTTGGGAACCCACTTGACCATGGCCTTGGTGCTTCAATGAATGCATCAATCTCCTCTTGAAGCTTGTCTTGCCTTTTTAGCTTGTGGTCTTGTGGTGGAAGGTCATCTTGAGCTTGTTCCACATTGGAAGAAGTAGGATCATACTTCTCCTTTTGAGAAACAAACTTTGGAGGATATTGACCTTCTTCCCATTCAACACCCTCGCGTTGAACTTTCGCCAAACCAATTCCTTGATTCTTCCTGTCTTCCTTGCTTATCAATTTCTCAAAGCTCTTGCTTCCTAGAAGGCTCTTGTAGACACCTTTCTATAATCCCTTTCAATAGACTATTTTCTTGCTCAAGTGAAACTTGGCTTGAAACATTGTTAGTGGAATCAAGAGAATTACTAGAAGTAACAACATTTGATTTAGCATGATTATTGTTACTACTAGATGAAGAATTTTTCTTATGCTTGTCATGCTTAGTTTTAATAGGTGGCAAGAAATTAGACAAGAGAAGTCGCTTGGCAAGATATGAAGAACTCTTCTTTCAAGATCGCCATTGATAGCTTTTAGAAACTCATGTTCTTGCTCTAGATTGAGCTTTCGAAGTTAGCTTCTCATGAGATCTTAGGAGCTCTCTATGATCTTCTTGAGTTGTTTCATGAGCTAACTTAAGAGTGTTTAGTTCTTTAGTTAGACGCTCAATCTCCTTCATAGCATTGTCATTCGACTCTTCTCGACTATAAAGACTACTAGCATGTTCATCATTACTAGATTTATCATGTAAAAGCTCATCTTCACCAAGCAAGTCAACACAAATAATGCCCCATGCAAGGGTTATGTCCAAGAATATGCATTTTCATTTTATGCTTCCAACTAGCAAAGTTTGAACCATCAAAGTAAGGACCTCTACGGAAATTACCTCACTAGACGCCATACTCTCCTAGGTTGTGAAACCAAGCTTATGGAATCCAATGCAATGAAAACCAATCCAATGGAGACCAAAGCTCGATACCACTTGTAGGATCGGAAGTATGTCTAGAGGGGGTGATTAGACTACTTGACAACTTAAAAGTTTAGCCTTTGATTAGGACAAGTTTAGCAAGTTCACAATGATGACAAGTCAAGTATCACCCACACATGCAATTCTAGAGTAGTGGCAGCGGAAAGTAAATTGCACATGTAGTAAATAAGAGGTGGAGAAGAGCAAACGCAATTTGGAGACACGGAGATTTTTCTCGGGTTCCGAGTAGGTGGTGCTATCGCCAATCCACGCTGATGGAGACTTCAACCCACTGAGGGTAACGCTGAGAGTCCACGAGGGCTCCACCCACGTAAGGGTCCACAAGAAGCAACCTTGTCTATGCCATCATGGCTTACGCCCACGGAGGACTAGCCTTACTCGGGAGATCTTCACAAGAGGCGATCTCCTTGCCCTTACAAACTTCTTGGTTCAACTCCACATCTCGACTGAGGCTCCAAGCCACACCCAACTCAATCTAGGAGGCACCACCTCCAAAAGGTAATAGATGGTGTTGGTGATGATGAACTCCTTGCTCTTGTGCTTCAAATGATAATCTCCCAACACTCAACTCTCCTCACCGATTTGGCTGTGGTGGAAGAAAGGATTGAGGGAAAGCAACTTGGGAAGGCTAGAAATCAAGTTTCATATGGTGGGAGGAGCAACTTGATCTCAACACAAGGGTAGGTAGTTTTCTTCTAAATGTAAGGTAGGAGTGGTATACTTTCTGATGGCTCTTCCACTAATGAAGAGGAGGTGGAGGGTATTTATAGCCTCCACACAAAATCCAACTGCTAACACATTTGACCAATCTCGCTGACTCGAATTGACAACTCGTGAGACCGAAAGTTCAAATCTTAGAACGTTGGGATTTTCTGGGACCAAAATACAATCTTCTAGTCCGATTCTTCCAAAGTCTAGGGTTTGCCAATCTGTGGGATCGATTTTCTCATCTCGGTGACACCGATTTGAGTACGTATGTTATGTAAGCTTAACACCAATTTCGTATGACCGAGTTTGGAATCGAAAATCCAAATTTTAGGGTTTGGGTATATGGTCGAGGTGGTTCATCTCTGTCGGACTGAAGTTTATGGAATCGTGGGACCGAAGTTACTTATGAGTTTATGTTGAATGAAAGATTGCTGATAGTTTGAGAGATAATCACTAAGCACTTTGAGCAACCAGATCATCATCATAATCTCATCCCCTTTAATAGTATTGGCTTTCCTATGGACTCAATGTGATCTTGGATCACTAAACCAAAAATAGTGTCTTGAGCTTTTGCCAATGTTTTCCTTAGCATTTTGAGGGTCCACATCATCAATATTATACCCATATCATGAACTTTCAAATATTCTCAAGAAATAATTAGTTCAATGATATGTTGTTATTAATTACCAAAACCACCGGGATTAGTTGCACTTTCACAAGAACATCCTTCAAATTCACGCCATTTCGCCATTCTCCTCCCTGCTCAAGAATGAGTGCCTTTTCGTCTTAACTTTCGTATAAGCAGCCAGATCACCCTTTTCCGCTCGCTTCCTTGGCTCGACAAGCTGCCCGGTTCTACAAGCACGCACCATCCTACGATACATATTGTAAGGAGGGCGCCCTTTACTAGGTGACCACGAAACAACCTACCTTGTGACTCATCGAGTCGCTTATCGACCAAGGCAATGTTCAGATCCGGAACGCCGAGCTGCCGCTAGTTCACATTCCCATCAGTCCCGCACGGACTATCCGCCACCGCATAGGAAAGGCGAATAATACCTGAGATCATGATCTCAGACGCTCGCTTTGACAACGCATCAATCTCGGGCTACTATCTATACAGTAGACTTTATGTGTAAAACCTGCTCAAAGGTATGTCATTTTACGCATCAAAACCCGCCAAGAAACTCCGACGACATCATGCAACCCGCTCGGATGAAATTCTTTCAATCACCATACTCATCAATGTACGGTGACCTTCCGAGATAGACGCCTCTAGCAGCATCCTTCACCTTCCCGCCATACACCGTGGTGTTGAACTCTCCGCCCCGACGGGATACCTCCGTGATTTACACTCGTGGTCGTCCCGCCCGCCGATGGTGCAAATGGAGGCGTTTGTTTCCATCATCTCCTGACGAAGGTCCCTCAAGATGAGCTCACCGAGAAGGACGGAGATCCGAACTATAAGGTAAAAACTTCGTTATCCTCGTAAAATATAGAGATGTCCTTGTTACAAAACTTCCTTTTTCTACTTACGGCTCGCTTGAGGGCTGATTCCTTGGGGAGATAGTGCGTCGGGCCTCCCCGCAGAGGACCCTCCGGTGGAGATTTCTTCCCCGCTTTGAGGTCTTAACCTCCGTGTCTTCTAAGCGTCCTCTTCTCCCATGGAGGGAGGGATTTCGATCCCCTTTCTCCAAAGCCTCCTTAGTAGAGGCGTAGTTTCTCTATTTTCCCTTCGCTCCTCTAGAGGCGAACCTCCAAAGATCTTCGACCAACACCGATCCGCGTGGTCTCGTGGAGGGGGCCGACATCATATCGCCACCGCACTATCCACTCCGGCCCACGGGTAGCTGGTTAAAAGGCAAATCCATAATGAATAAATGGATGATGCGTCCCATTGGGCTACTTACTTGAGTATCCTGCAATTGCAGCTTAGGCCGCATCTCGTCAATTCCGACACACCTCTTGTGATCCAAGAACATTGTACATCTCCACTGTGTCGAACCCATGAAGTGTGAAGAGCTCGGCCCTCCGATTGAATTCCCACAAAGTGAGGGGGCGCTGTTGTAGCAGAGACTAATCAAGATAACTCGCATCACTACGACCATATTGATCTCCTCTTGGAGGTCTCGAATCCGCCCCGCAATAGGGGTACGCCCTTGACAGCCCCCGCTAAGCCCTTGGTTAACCCATGACATCACGCAGGAGGGCCCGAGCGAAGACGCGGCGGCTTCGTCACGCCTCGAGCGTAATATAGAACCACTTTGTTGCAAGCCGAGCTCCTCCGAAAGAGCCCTGCCATGGAGCATCGCCCTCTTGTTATAACCACCCCGCCAAGATCGCTGACGCCTCGATCATCTTTGGCTCCATGTCAAGGTTTTGAGCCACGTCAAGTGAGGGGTAGTGCGGAGGAAGGCTTCCAGACGACAATGAATGATGAGATGTGGAGGATGGACCTGAGCCAAGTCGTGGAATTCCAACCCATAGTAGAACATGAGCCCTCTCACAAAAGGATCCATCGGGAAGCCTAAACCCGACGGAGGTGGGACACTAACACGACGCCTCGCCGGCCTCGGAGTAGGAATGACTTGCCTTGGCAACCTATGCGAATCTCGTAGGTCGTGCACCGCTTCTCTCTGCTTTTAGCAAGTCCTCTTCCGTGACGGAGGAGGGCATCCACCTACTCAGAGGTCGGAGCCGACATTGTTGAAGGTCCGAGGCGCCTAACTGGGCTGGTGTTGGAACTCGGCGAGGGCGATTCGATTGAGGATTAAAGAAAAGAAACGAGCCTTGGTCTCATTATAAAGAGGGAGAATACCAAGAGCCATCCCCGTGACTGCTTGGGACCCACCTTCGATGGAGGAGGCGTGATGACGGCATGGTTGGGTTACCCACGCTCAGATTGATGGGAATCCCGATAAGGGAACACGATCTCGCCTCGACAAGACGTGCTAAGAAACCGCCGCTAAACGCACGAGGTGGTATAATAAAAACAATTCAAGTAAAGGCTTGGTAGTGGTGTGACGCACGCCACAAAAATACGCCAAGAGATTGAACATGTGTACATATTATTCTCTACGTGGTATGTGGAATTTACTTTACAGATACACTATCCCGTGTTCACAATCTTCTATGAATTATTCAGAGGAAGAACCCGCTTGCAATGCCAAAGACAATATGCCACGACTTGTCGCCATTGAAGCCCTCGTTGGCTAATCGAGGAGTCCCGACTAGGGGTGTCCGATTGTTGGGGAACGAGTAATTTCAAAATTTTTCCACGCACACGCAAGATCATGGTGATGGTATAGCAACGAGAAGGGAGTGTATCTTCATACCCTTGAAGATCGCTAAGCGGAAGCGCTATCAACGCGTTGATGTAGTCAGACGCCTTCACGATCCGACCGATCCAAGTACCGAACGACGCACCTCCGAGTTCTCGCACACGCTCAGCTCGATGACGCCCCGCCTCGATCCAAAGAAGACGGCGAGGTAGTAGGTGAGTTCCGAAGACGACGGCGCAGGACGGTGTGTGAAGAACATCTCCGCAGGCTTCGCCTAAGCACTACGGAAACTATGACGGAGGATAAACTAGAGGGGACGGGTTCAGACACGGCTTGGTGTTTCTTGATGTGTCTTTGGTGCTAGCCCTGCGCCTCTATTTATATGTTGAGCCCTGGTCGAAACTTGGAGCAAAAGCCTCTCAAAGTCGGTTTCTCGAAAGGCAAGAGTCCCACTGACTCCGTGACCAAACGCCACAATCCTTGGCGCTCGCCCAGACGCTATGGGCCTAGCGTTCGCCCAGGCCGACGCCATGGTCTCCTGTTTTGCCCTTGCCTCGCGAAACTCTTGACCGACTTATAGCCTCGTGGATTGACCCTGGCCAAATCCATATCATCCAATATATGAATCTTTATGTCTGACCATCTTCGAGACTCCTCGTCATGTCCGTGATCTCATCCGGACTCAACAACTATTCGTCACCAAAATCATAAACTCATATATACTATATCGCCAACGAAACGTTAAGCGCAAGGACCTTACTTTGTTCGAGAACTATGTAGACATGACCGAGACACGCCTCCAATCAATAACCAATAGCGGACTCGGATGCCCATATTGGTCTTACATATTCTATTTAAGATCTTTATCTGCCGATCGCATAACAACATAACGCTGTCTCCTTTGTCATCAGATGTTACTGTGCCCGAGATCTCGATCGCAGTATCCAATACCTAGTTCAATCTCATACGCAAGTCTCTTTACTCGCTCAGAATACATCATCTCACAACTAACTATATTAGTTGCAATGCTTGCAAGGCTTAAGTGATGTGCATTACCGAGAGGGCCCAGAGATACCTCTCCCACAATCGGAGTGACAAATCCTAATCTCAAATACGCCAACCCAACATCTCGCTTTTGGAGACACCGGAGTACCTCTTTATAATCACCCACATGCTGTGACGCTTTGGTAGCACCAAAGTGTTCCTCCGCAAACGGGAGTTGCATAATCTCATAGTTATAGGAACATGTATAAGTCATGGATAAAAGCAATAGCAACATACTAAACGATCGGGTGCTAAGCTAATGGAATGGGTCATGTCAATCGATCATTCAACTAATGATGTGACCTTGTTAATCAAATAACAACTCATTGTTCATGGTTAGAAACATAACCATCTTTGATTAACAAGCTAGTCAAGTAGAGAGGTGCATACTAGTGACACTGCTTGTCTATGTATTCACACATGTATTATGTTTCCTGCTATCATACAATTCTAGCATGAATAATAAACATTTATCATGATATAAGGAAATAAATAATAACTTTATTATTGCCTCTAGGCATATTTCCTTCCAGCCTCCCAACTTGCACTAGAGTCAATAATCTAGATCACATCACCATGTGATTAACATCGATAGTTCACATCATCATGTGATTAACACTATAGTTCACATCGCCATGTGACCAACACCAAAGGGTTTACTAGATTCAAGAATCTAGTTCACATCGCTATGTGATTAACACCCAAAGAGTACTAAGGTGTGATCATGTTTTGCTTGTGAGAATCTTAGTCAACGGGTCTTTCATTCAGATCCGCTATGTATTTTGCAATTTTCTATGTCTACAATGCTCGCACGAGCTACTCTAGCTAATTGCTCCCACTTTCAATATGTATCTAGATCGAGACTTAAAGTCATCTGATCAGTGTCAAAACTCAATTCGACGCAACTCTTTACTTAATTTAACCTTTTGTCACTTCCATAATCGAGAAACATATCCTTATTCCACTAATGATAATTTTGACTAATGGCCCCTGTGGATCTACTTCTAGATCACTATTGTACCCCTTGCCAAACTCAAAGTGTATACAATAGATCCTGCATACAAGATGGCATACTTTATAGAACCTATGGCAAGGCATAGTGAATGACTTTCATTCTCTTTCTATCTTCCTCAGGGTCGGTTTTGAGTCTTACTCAATTTCACACCTTGTAACACAAAAAGAACTCTTTTCGATCGCTCCATTTTGAACTACTTCAAAATCTTGTCAAGGTATGTACTCATTGAAAAACTTATCAAGCCGCCTTGATCTATCTCTATAGATCTTGATGCTCAATATGTAAGCAGCTTCACCGAGGTCTTTCTTTGAAAAACTCCTTTCAAACACTCCTTTATGCTTTTGCATATAATTCTACATTATTTCCCATCTACAATATGTCATTCATACATACTTATCGTAAATGCCAGAGTTCCCACTCACTTTCTAGTAAATACGTGCCTTCAAAGAAGTCAGATAAAACCATATGCTTTGATCAACTTATCAAAGCCGATATTCCAACTCCGAGATGCTTGCACCAAATCCATAGATGGACGATCGCTGAGCTTGCACACTTTGTTAGCTCCCTTTGGATCGATAAACCTCTCGCTGCATCATATACAACTCTTCTTCCCGTAAATCCATTCAGAATGCAGCTTTTACATCCATTTGCCAAATTTCATAATCATAAATGCGCAATTGTTAACATGATTTGGACAGACTTAAGCATCGCGCTACGCTTGAGAAAATCTCATTGTAGTCAACACCTTGAACTTGTCGAAAACCTTTATGCGACAAGTCCAGCTTTGTAGATAGTAACACTACTATCGCCTCTTTCTTCTTGAAGATCCATTTATTTTCTATGGCTTGCCGATCATCTAGCAACTCCACCAAAGTCCATACTTTGTTCTCATACATGGATCTCATCTCAGATTTCATGGCCTCAAGCCATTTCATGAATTCGGCTCATCATCGCTTCTCATAGTTCTGAGGTTCATCATGGTCTAGTTACATGACTTCCGTAACAGGATTACCGTATTACCTCGCGCGGATCTCACTCTGCTTACCTATTAGATTCGTAGTAACTTGATCTGAAGTTTCATGATCATCATCATTAGCTTCCTCACTAATTGGTAGAAATCTAAACCCATTCTTGATGAACTACTTTCCAATAAGAAGGTGGTACCATTACCTCATCAAGTTCTACTTTCCTCCCACTCACTTCTTTCGAGAGAAACTTCTTCTAGAAAGGATCCATTTATTAGCAACGTAATGTTCTTGCCTTCGGATCTCGGATAGAAGGTAAATTTAACAATTTCCTTTGGGTATTCTATGAAGACGACTTCTCCGCTGTGGCTTTGAGCTTATCAGATGAAACTTTTTCACATAAGCATCGCAGCCTCTAAACTTTAAGAAACACATAACTTTGGTTTCTTGCTAAAACCACAGCTCATATAGTGTCGCCTCAACGGATTTAGATGGTGCCCCATTTAACGTGAATGCAACGCTCTCTAATGCATGATCCCCAAACGATATTGGTAAATCGGGTAAGAAACATCATAGATTGTACTATATCCAATAAAGCATTACTGGTTTTGCGTCGACACACCATTATGATGTGGTGTTCCGTGGCATGAATTTGTGAAACTATTCCACATTGTTTTAATTGAAGACCAAACTCAGAACTCAAATATTTGTCTCCGCGATCAGATCGTGAGAAACTTTATTTTCTTGTCACGATGATTTTTCCACTTCACTGAAATTCTTTTGAACCTTTCAACTATTTCAGCACTTATGTTTCATCAAGCAGATATACCCATATCCGCTTCAAATCATCCGTGAAGGTCGTAATAACGATACTCCACCCCATGTAGCCTTAACACTCATTGATCGCATACATCAAGATGCATGTATTTCCAATAAAGTCACTTGTCTTTTCCATTGTTCCGAGAACGGAGTTTAGTCATCTTGCCCATGAGGCATGGTTCGTAAGCATCAAGTGATTCATAATCAAGGATTCCAAAATCCCATCAAGATGGAGTTTCTTCAGCGCGCTTTTACACCAATATGACTCTAAACGGCAGGTACACAAATAAGTTGCACTATCATTATTAACTTTGCATCTTTTGGTTTCAATATTATGAATATGTGTATCACTACGATCGAGATCCAATGAACCATTTTCATGGGTGCGGTAACTACATAAGGTTTTATTCAAGCGTAAATGTAATAACAGTTTATTCTCTCATTTAAATGAATAACCGTATTGCAATAAACACTTCATCAAATCATATTCATGCTCAACGAAACACCAAATAACATTTATTTAGGTTCAACACTAATCTCGAAAGTATAGGAGGTGCGATGATGATCATATCAATCTTGAAACTACTTTCAACACACATCGTCACTTCACCCTTAACTAGTTTCGCTTATTCCGCAACTCCTGCTTCGAGTTACTACTCTTAGCAACCGAACCAGCACCAAATAACGAGGGGTTGCTATAAACACTAGTAAAGCACACATCAATAACATGTATATCAAATATAAATTCTGTTTCACTTTGCCATCCTTCTTATCCACCAAATATTTAGGGTAGTTCCGCTTCCAAAGAACTCATTTTCCCTTTGCAGAGAAGCACTGTCCTCGTGTTTAGGTCCAGCATTTGGGCTTCTTCACTTGAGCAGCAACTTGTTTGCAATTCTACTTGAAGTTCCCTTCTATCCCTTTGCCCTTTCTTGAAACTAGTGGTCTTGTTAACCATCAACACTTGATGCTCTTTTCTTGATTTCTACCTTCATCGATTTCATCATCATGAAAAAGCTCTGGAATCATTTTCACACATCCTTGCATATTATAGTTCATCAAAGTTCTACTAACCTGGTGATGGTGACTAGAGTAATTCTGTCAATCACTATCTTATCTCGAAGATTAACTCCCACTTGATTCAAGCGCATTGTAGTACCTGCATACCCTGAGCACATGCTCACTAGTTGAGCCATTCTCTCCATCTTTTAGCTATAGAACTTGTTTGGAGACTTCATATCTCTCAACTCGGTATTTGCTTGAAATATTAACTTCAATTCCCGAACATCTCATATGGTCCATGATGTTCAAAACATCTTTGAAGTCCCGATTCTAAGCCATAAAGCATGGTGCACAAAACTATCAAGTAGTCATCATATTGAGCCAGCCAAACGCTCATAACGTCGCATCTTCAGGTCTCACGATAGTCCGTCACCTAGCTGCATTAAGGACATAATTTTTTCAGGCAAGCAATGAGGATAAAACTTGATCACGGATCCAATCGAGCATCATTACTACTAACATTTTTCAACACAATTTTCTAGGAACATATCAAAATAAACATATGAAAGCAATAACGCAAGTTAGCTGATCTTTACAAACATAATTTGCAAAATACTACCAGACTAAGTTCATGATAAATTTAAGTTCAATTAATCATATTATTTTAAGAACTCCCACTCAGATAGACATCTCTAGTCATCTAAGTGAGGATCACGCGATCCAAATCAACTAAACCATAACCGATCATCACGCAGAGATGGAGAGGTTTTCAATGGTGAACATCTTATGTCGATCATATTCACTATATGATTCACGTCGACCTTTCGGTTCGCGGTTCCGAGGCCATATCTGCATATGCTAGGCTCGCCAAGTATAAATCCAGTATTCTGCAGTGCAAAACTGGCTTGCACCTGTTGTAGATGGACGAGAGCTTATCACACCCGATCATCACGCAGTGTCCGGGCACGATTTAACTTTGGCAATGGTGTATACTCGTGAGAACACTTCTTGATAATTTAGTGAGAGATCATCTTATAATGCCAACCATAATCAAAGCAAGATAAGATGCATAAAGGATAAACATCACATGCAATCAATATAAGTGATATGATATGGTCATCATCATCTTGTGCTTGTGATCTCCATCTCAAAGCAATCCACCATGATCACCATCGCCACCCGCCGACATCCTTGATCTCCAGCATCGTGAAAGATCAAGAAATCTACAATCTATTGCTTCTACGACTATCGCTACCGCTTAGTGATAAAGTAAAGCATTAAGGTATGCATTGGTATTTGCATACAATAAAGCGACAACCATATGGCTCCTGCCATTGCCGATAACTTCGTTACAAAACATGATCATCTCAAACAATAAAATATAGCATCACGCCTTGGCCATATCACATCACAACATGCCCGCAAAAACAAGTTAGACGCCCTCTACTTTGTTGTTGCAAATTTTACGTGGCTGCTACGGGCTTTAGCAAGAACCGTTTACCACGCATCAAAACCACAACGATAGTTTGTCAAATAGACTCGCTTTAACCTTCACAAGGACCGGGCGAGCCACACTGCTCAACTAAAGTGAGAGAGACAGACACCCGCCAGTCACCTTTAAGCAACGAAAGTGCTCGAAGCGGTGAAACTAGTCTCGCGAAGCGCACGCGTAATGTCGGTCCGCCGCCTTATCTCACAATACCGCTGAACCAAAGTATGACATGCGTAGGCAAGATGACTTATATCGCCCACAACTCACTTGTGTTCTACTCGCATATAACATCAACGATAAAACCTAGGCTCGATACCATCTGTTGGGAACGAGTAATTTCAAAAATTTTCCTACGCACACGCAAGATCATGGTGATGGTATAGCAACGAGAAGGAGTGTATCTTCATACCCTTGAAGATCGCTAGCGAAGCGCTTATCAACGCGTTGATGTAGTCGACGCCTCACGATCCGACCGATCCAAGTACCAACGACGGCACCTCCGAGTTCTGCACACGCTCAGCTCGATGACGCCCTCGCCTCGATCCAAAGAAGACGGCGAGGTAGTAGATGAGTTCCAGCAAGACGACGGCGCAGGACGGTGTTGGTGAAGAACAATCTCCGCAGGCTTTGCCTAAGCACTACGGAAACTATGACGGAGGATAAACTAGAGGACGGGGTTGCCAAGACACGGCTTGGTGTTTCTTGATGTCTTTGGTGCTAGCCCCGCCTCTATTTATATGTTGAGCCCTGGTCGAAACTTGGAGCAAAAGCCTCCTCAAAGTCGGTTTTCCGAAGGCAAGAGTCCCACTGACTCCGTAGACCAAACGCCAACTCCTGGCGTCCGCCCAGACGCCATGATCTCAGGCTGTCGCCCAGGCCGACGCCTGGTCTCCTGTTTTGCCCTTGCCTCCGCAGAAACTCCTTTGCAACCGACTTATAGCCTCGTGATTGACCTTGGCCAAACCATATCATCCAATATATGAATCTTTACCCGACCATTCCGAGCTCCTCGTCATGTCCGTGATCTCATCCGGACCAACAACATTCGGTCACCAACATACATAACTCATATAATACTATATCGCAACGTAAACGTTAAGCGCAAGGATCCTACGGGTTCGAGAACTATGTAGACATGACCGAGACACGCTTCCGGTCAATAACCAATAGCGGACCTCGATGCCCATATTGGCTCCTACATATTCTACGTAAGATCTTTATCGTCGCATCAGATAACAACATACGTTGTTCCTTTGTCATCGGTAATGTTACTTGTCCGAGATTCGATCGCTGTGATCCAATACCTAGTTCAATCTCTACGCAAGTCTCTTTACTCGCTCAGAATACATCATCTCACAACTAACTCATTAGTTGTAATGCTTGCAAGGCTTAAGTGATGTGCATTACCGAGAGGGCCCAGAGATACCTCTCCGACAATCGGAGTGACAAATCCTAATCTCGAAATACGCCAACCCAACATCCGCCTTTGGAGACACCGTAATACTCCTTTATAATCACCCAGCTTACGCTAGGACGCTTGGTAGTACCCAAAGTGTTCCTCCGCAAACGGAGTTGCATAATCTCATAGTTATAGGAACATGTATAAGTCATGGATAAAAGCAATAGCAACATACTAAACGATCGGTGCTAAGCTAATGGAATGGGTCATGTCAATCGATCATTCAACTAATGATGTGACCTTGTTAATCAAATAACAACTCCTTGTTCATGGTTAGGAAACATAACCATCTTTGATTAACAAGCTAGTCAAGTAGAGGCATACTAGTGACACTGCTTGTCTATATATTCACACATGTATTATGTTTCCTTAATACAATTCTAGCATGAAT
>JAHHZJ010008173.1:0-26538 GCA_021437245.1 Aegilops speltoides | reverse complement strand
TCGGTGTCAAACCGCGGATCTCGTAGGGGGTCCCGAATCAGGCCTAGGCGGATGGTAACAGGAGACGAGGGACACAATGTTTTTACCTGTGTTCGGCCCTCTCGATGGAGGTAAAACCCACGCCCCGCTTGATTAATATTGATGATATGGGTAGTACAAGAGTAGATCTACCACGAGATCAAGGAGGCTAAACCCTAGAAGCTAGCCTATGGTATGATTGTTGAGATGTATGTTCGCCCCACGGACTAAGGCCCTCCTATTATATAGACACCGGAGAGGGCTAGGGTTACACAGAGTCGTTACAATGGTAGGAGATCTACACATCCAGATCTCCAAGCTTGCCTTCCACGACAAGGAAAGTACCATCCTGACACGAGCCGTAGTCTTCAATCTTCTATCTTCGTAGTCTAGGAGTCCATGATATTGATAGTCCGCTATCCGACACCCCTAGTCCAGACTCCTCAAGAGTCTCTAAACCAGTCTTCAACGACATAAGTCCGCGGCATAATGTTCGCATTGCAAGGCGGGTTCTCCCTTGAATAATCCGGAGAAGATAATGAACACCAGATAGCGTCCGCTCGCAAAATAAATTCCACATTCCACCATAGAGAGAATAAAATGTACACTTAGCTCAATCTGCCGACGATATGCGGCGCGGTCACCACACCGCAACCAAGCCTTTGTTTGAATTACCATACCACCTCAAAGACGCTTAGCAAAGCAGCTTCTTGGCACGCCCCGTCAAGCGAGATCGTGTTCCCTTATTCCGGATTCTCATCAATACGCAAGGCGGGTAACCCAACCGCGCTTATTGATGGTGGCGCTTGGGAGATAAGCGAAGTTTTACCAGCCGTGGGGACGATAGTTTTGTCCGCCTATATATAGGGATAAGGATTTACCTTCTCACCTACGCCTTCTTCCTCCTTTGCTTATTCTTCCTCAACTCAAGCTCCAACGCCCAAGCTCACAGATCTCGCCGACCTTCTCCGAATATGTCCGAGCGGAGGTAATGGTTAGCCTCCACCGCCAAGGAGGAGGACATCACCAAGCTGCGCGACGCCGATATCTTTCCAGCGATAGCATGATCGGCGCCTGACGAGGGCAGCTCATCCCTACCCTGTGGCCTCATGAGAGGGTCGCCTTCCTCCCCACTTCCTCCGCGGATCGGGCTTTCCGCCTATCCATTTGTCCGGGGCCATGTTTTACTACGCCGATTTCCACGATCCGCGCCAACTTCGCCCCTAGGCATCTCGTGCGTAGGCCTTCTCGCATCCAGCCCCACTTCGCCCGTGGGCTCAAGACCTTCAACGCTGTCAAGGTTGTGAAGGGCACGCAAGCGAATGCGGAGGCGCCTGTTGGGCAATTGCCCAACGCCCTTGGCTAGAAGGGACCTTCATGGACTCCATCAAGGGTGGCAATCGGGTGGTTCTACATCACCGAGCCGCAAAACCCACATGGGAGGTGGCCCCGAGTTTAGATCTCGAATCCCCATGCAGCTCACCTCCGGAAAGAGAAGGGCTTGCAGCAAGGGCCCGTGGAGGTGACGGACTCCGAGCCTGCATCAAGAAGATGGTGAGCAATAGGCTCGCCTGCCGACGTGGTCCAAGTCATGCTCCTCCGATTCTCCCATGCCAGAACGGGCATTCAATTTGTGGAGTTCAATCCGAACAGCACCAAACGCTAAGCGGCTCTTCGATACAACACACTAAGGTGCCTCGAGGGTGCTGCTCAAGGGCGCTGAGCCCCACATCCGCATCAAGACAACGGATTCACTGCAGCCTTCACGACGAGGTAAGTGATTCAACCCCATTACGGACACTTGTGGTAATTAGATTGACTTCTAGTGAGGTTTTAATCGCTTCTTCCTTGACAGAATGGATGGAGAAGGCCAAGCTGCTCATCAGCCCGGCTCCCATGCCGAAGACCCAGTGGACGCCCGCTAGCGAGGTTACTGTTCCGACCGCACGTGGTGCCGAGAAGAAGGCCAAGAAGGTGGCCACGGGACTCAAAGAGTTCTCAGAATCAAAGGCCCGACGACACCCAGGACTCTCCTCAAGACGAGGAGGAGGAGTATTCTTCCTGAGGAGGGAGAGAAGAAGAGGAAGGCCTCCCAATCGAGGCGCATCAAGGGTCCAAAAGGGGAGAACTATCCTCGATAGCTTTCGCCAACATCGCGCTGGAGGATGAGTGGCCTCGGCCAAAGGCCCCGCGATCGTAAGTATTCGGATCATTTACATGCCGCATCTTTCATGTCACGTAGTATCCTTCTAACGCCGCATTCTCGTCCGTAGTCCGCCAAGGATGATCTTCCCGACCGATGAGCGGTCGCTGCCTTGTCGAAGTAAATTCGCCCCGACCGCTTTCTCCCACGCCACGACGAGGACGCCGAGGTGGGATCCCAAGAGGGGACCCATCGAGGAGGCTCCAGAGGCACCGCCAGCGACCTCTCGGACTTTGTGCCGACTCTACATCGAACCCGCAGGGTTCCAGAGTCCGCAAGCGCCCTTCGAAAGAAGGGCAGATCGAGACGCCGGCTCCTCGGCCCAACCGTGAGGCACCGATAACCTGTGGAGGCGCTTAAAGGCGCCCATCGAGAAGAACACCGCACCATCATGGGTCCGGTGATTGAGAAGGTTCACTTGCCAAGAGCGGGCCGACTAAAGCTCGCAGAGCCTTCTAACAGTGCTTTGAGGTAAGAAGTTAAAATTGTCAATGTAATACCAGATAGACAAGAGTTCTCGATGCTTAGTTCGTGTTCGTAAAGAAAAGCCGGACTAAGGATCTAACAAGATATACGCAGGATTGCTAAAAATATGTCAATATGGGTTTGCAGTTGCGCTGCCGACCTCCGCCGATTAACGCAAGGAGGTCGAGGTGTTGAAAAGGATCTCGAGCGGTCCGAGCAAGAGCTCGCCATGCAAAGAAGCAGCCGAGGAGAAAGAAGGTGAGTAACACCTCTTTGAATAAGTACCTTACGTAAAAGGATTTTGGCTGCAAATAAAATTAACAAGGATAATATGTGTAATGCAGGGCCACTAACGAGGTGGCAGCCCTGAGGATGCCGTGTCCGCGGCCAACGCAATGCGCCATGGAGCGGCTAAGCGAGAAAAGCAAGAGGCACCGTGGCGAAGTTCGGCAAGAGCTCCGTGCTCTCATGGAAAAGCATGAGAGTTTGGAGCGTGACTCCAAGACTCGAGAGTCCGAGCTTGCCTCGCCTCGAAGTGCCAAGTCCGCCAAGGCCGAGGCCCGTAGGCCCTTCAGAGGTTGAGGACATAAAGAAGATAGCAGCGGTAAGGCCTTTTTCATGCAAAGCAGTGCATGTTAATGTGAATTACCGGATACTTACCCGAATTCAGAGCTCTGTATGCTTGCAGATCTGCCAGAGAGCGCCTAATGCCGCCAAGATTCTATCGTGGGCGAGGAGGGAGCTCGACGGAGAAGGTCTTCCGGTCTCAAGATGTCGAGGCCGCCATCCGGGCTTTCAAGCCACCACCAAGCAGCATGGTCGAACTCCACAAGGTAGTTGAGGAGGCCATGAAGGGCCTCATAGTCCGCATGGCTCGGAGAGGCCATGCTCGAATCTACTTTGCCTAGTGCGGCGGTGGTGAATGCATGCCCCTGTGCTCGATGTAGTCAAGCGCCCCCGTATTGAAGGCGCTGTCGGCCCTTGCCCGCATAAAGGTGCAATGGGGCAACTGATGCGAGAAGCTCACGACCCACCGCCACGGCAAGGAGCATCGCACGGAGCGGTATTATAAAGTGTCCTCAAGGGAGCATGCGATATTGTAGATGAGTGCTCCTAAATGTAATTTTGAGTGAACTCATGTATTTATCCTCGGCGCTGAAAAATTCGCTCATAGGCGCCATGAGCAACACTTGTTTAATTTAAAATATTACCTTCAGGCGGCCGCTTGTTAAATCTGAGAGATGGCAAGTCGTTGGTTTCAAATTTCAAGCCACAAGTGTCCGGGTGTTCGTGATAAGCTTGAGCACTTGTTCCCATTTTTGGGTCCATCTAGGAGGCGCCAACACGACGTAACAAGGCAACCAGACTTATAATGCTTGAACACTCTCACTTAGCCATAGAATTCTATAATTTTAATTTCGCGAAGCCTCGGTATTCGAAGACCAATCCGGCGCTATCCACGCTTCGCTTGACATCATCCTGAACTTCGCAAGCGCATGAGTCTTTATGACCCAAAGAACCTCTCGAACAATGTACAGCCTCGCCTTATCATGCCGCAGCTTTTAGCTTTCCATCGAGGCGCTAACCTGCTCAACCGGGCGCAATCGCAGTGGTTCTCCGCTACCTTAGCCGACTGAACGGAACGTAAGGCACCAAAACATGGGAGCCGCAAACCCAACTATTGACCCAAGACATGATTCGAGCCGATTCATATAATGCTATAAGTTCGGGTGCCGACTTGTGAAAGTGTTCGACTTAACCACACCATAATGTGGGGAATGTAGTTCTCGGCGATTCGGGCCGCACTAAAATATAACGGGTGCAAGATGTCATATAATGAACATATATATAAAGGATAATGCATTTGCAAAAAAGAGGTGCTGCATTATTTATGAAAGAAAGTCTGCTAGTAGAGCTGATCGATACAAATAGTGCGTGAGCAAGGGATTTGGACTAAATAAACATGTCCTCCAGGATGAGCTGCACTTGGTGTATATAATTGAATGTAATGCTTGTAATTGAGACCACCGGGTGTTCGCCAGCTCTTTTTAGTCCCCCGATCGTTGTATCATGAGTTCGAAGTTCGCCATCGGATGGCTTCGTTAACAGAGTCCTATGTACATAAAAGAATAAAATATAAAATAAAAAGAAGGGGGGCACTGCGGAGCCCCGGTGGTCGAGCCGCACTCTAGGTCCATTGTGATCGTGCCCCTTTCCCCACGCCCATGGTATCTCGAAGCGTAATGATGTACGCGAGTGTTATTCTTGCGATCATGCGCTGGCGAGGGCTGGGGCCGATTGCTACGCTGCGGCTTCGATGGCGCCAGTGGTCTTGGTTGGCATTGCTCCGCGCCGCTTGGTCAGATCCGCTTAACCGCCGGACTTGAGAATCGCCGAGAAGGCTGCTCAGATCCGCCAGAGAGCCGCGATGTTCTCCGCACGAGGGAGCGCCCGTATTTCCATTGATCGTGATGACTCCACGAGGGCCCGCATCTTGAGCTTTAGGTATGCATAATGCGGCACCGGTTGAATTTTGCAAACGCGTTCGTCCGAAAGCAGAGCATGATAGCCGCCACGGAACGGACTATATCAAGATTAACTCTTCGCTCGAAATTATCCGGGATCCAAGACCACTTCCAGCAGGATCGAGCCCGGCAGCTTGGCCTCCACTCGAATGACACTTTAAAGGTTGTCTTTGTAGGTTTAACTTTGATGGGTCTATGCCCATTTTGCGACCGATCCTCGATAAACTAGGTTCGTGTGCTACCGCCATTCCATCAGACTCTTGTGAGGTGAAACCATCGACGATTGGGTCTAAAACCAATGCAAATGAATCCGCCATGGCGATGCGGTCGGATGGTCTCTTCGATCGAAAGTGATCGGACAGAGGACCATGGATTGAACTTTGGGCGATCGCTCCATCGCATAGAAGTCCCAGAGCGCGCTCTTCCCTCTTGGGTATATGGGTCGCGATATCATATTCACCGTCCGCACTTGTGGGGAAACCTTCGTCCTTCCGTTGTTCGGCGGTCGGTCTCTTCCTCGCCGCCGCTATTTAGCCCCTTGTCATTGCTTTGCAATTAACTTGCTACCGCTTGAACACCCAACAATCTCTATTGGTGTGATTAGCTGGCTTTTCGAGGTGCCATGTATCCGCATAAGCGGTCGAGTATTCGGTCCAAATTGACGGACCCGGAGTGGTTCTTTAAATGGCTTCTTCCACGACCGGTTTGAGCTCGAACCGCATTGACGCCAGATCCTCCTTATCGCGCCAGCACGCGGCGCTTTGTTTTTGATTCGGCGGACTCGCCGTTGTTGTTCTTAGTATCCGGACCGCCAGAATTTTTACGGAGATTGTTGTGCGAAGCCAGCTGGCTCCTCTCCCGCACAAAAGCGGTCATTAACGATGTGAGGGCTGCCATGGATTTCGGCTTGTCCCGCCCCTGTGCCGCCAGCCATTCGCCCCGGATGTTATGTTTGAAGGTCGCAAGGGCCTCCGATCCGGACAACGACAATTTGATTTTTCTTCACAAGAACCATGTCCGTAATTGTCCGCCGATTCGTCTGGCCAATAATGTGGCTTAGGTCATCGGAGTTCGTGGTCGCACGATGTGCCTTTGAAGTTATCATGAACGCTGCCTGTGTCTTCCCAACACCCAATTGACTCAGTGCAAGCTGTTAAGCCAATGCCGAGCTGGTCCTTTAAGATTGAGTGGTAGGTACTTGATGGCGGAGATCATCGCCAGGGCCATATGGATGTGGAGAAGGTAGTCTTCGATACACACCGCGGGTCCGCGTAGCCATCGTAAGATTCGGCGTTTACGGGTTTAAACCTTCGGGATCTCGATGATCCATTACTTCGCTGAAGCATAACGGTGTGCGGCGCCTCAGATGAGCGATATCGCGACGCAGCTCGAGGGAGCGCTGTCCGTGTTCGCCCGCCAGGTTATTGTATCCGCATGACGGTATTGCCGTGGGTCGGGCGCCCACGTGATCCATAGATGGATCTGGATTGCCTTGCTTTGTCCTCCAATATGTCTCGCAAGTCCGCCTGCTCCTCTTGGCTTGCAGACTTTTGGAGCGATGCCGGGCACGGTCTTGGCCGGGGCCCGATGCCTCTCGCCAACGACCATGGGGTGGTCGGTCACCATGTCGCAGCGCCGGTGATGGAGGTATGTATGCTTCCTCCTCTAATCGGGGAGCAGCTATGCCTTGGGTAACTTTTGAGGACGCTCGAAGTTTATACTTCGCCGCGAGGACCTCGGGTCCATCGACGCCAGCAGGTCCCGATCAACTTGAAGTCGTGCTTTTTTTCTTTAGGCTCGTTTGTGTGGCGATAAGCCCGCGCTTGAAGCGCCTTGTTCGACGGGATCCTCGTGCACGATTTAATTGGCCATCGCTGAGGCTTGCTTCATCTTCGAGGGAGGCATATAGTTATCATCCTCAACCTCCTTCGCTCCGCCTCCTCGTGGGGCTTGAGCCGCCCTCCCGACCGAAGTCTGCCGAGGGGATTGTCTTCGTGCTCTCTCGAGTGTTATTGTTCTCGGCTTGAATCTCCATTCTTGCTGTGGCGGATTTAGAGCGCGCCACGACGCCGGTGCTTGGGCTGCTTTTTAAGGAGTTCCGCCTCGCCGCTTCTTCGCCATCCCTTCTTTGGGGTATCCACCATGTATACGCTATATGACGAGGTGGCCTTCCAGCGTCTCAGTAGGCGCTGGTTCCTGCTTCGCCTCCAAAGATCGCCGTCCATAGTGTCGATGCTTCGAGTCGTAGTTCAGCATGTCGCTAAATCCTCGAGCTGGCTACAAAGTGGTGGTGGGTGGCTCAATTCTTCGTCGCCCTGAGTTCCAACCATCCCGCCATAGTTCCGCCAGACTCTCCCGATAACGAGATGCTTTAATGAGTTTAGGATATCGCCGAAAGGCGAAGTGTTGGAATATGTCCGCGCGGTGAATCCCATAACGCGCCCAATCCGACCGATTGGTAGGGCGCGGAGGTTCGGAGTCCCTACCGGAATCATGAGTCTCGCAGGGACAAGGTCGCTGTTTGGCTCCATCGCCGGATGTTGAAGCCCCGGTGGTGCTCATCCACCGACCTCGATCGGCGATCGCTCCGCTAATGGTCAAGCGGATCCGAAAAGCGACCACCAAGGCACCGCCCGGCTGCAGAGCTAGATCGGCCCATCGCCACAAGGCGGCGCTGGTCGTGGCTCGAGTCCATCGAAGATCGCTTCCGCGGCCATCGGGCCGTGAAGTTTAAGTTTCCAAATCTGACCGACGCCAGGGGCGAAGCTGACCGCTTCCAGATGGCCAAGTGAATTGCCCGCAGCGCAAAGCCGCCGATCACGTAAGATCTGTCCGGGAGAAAAGTTCACCTCGACAGCGCTGTTGGCTTGAAGATGCCATCAAGCCTATCGGTGACGCATCGAGGAACTCTTAATGAAAGCACCAATGTCGGTGTCAAACCGCGGATCTCGGTAGGGGTCCCGAATCGCGGCCTAGGGCGGATGGTAACAGGAGACGAGGGACACAATGTTTTTACCGTGTTCGCCCTCTCGATGGAGGTAAAACCTCACGCCCCGCTTGATTAATATTGATGATATGGGTAGTACAAGAGTAGATCTACCACGAGATCAAGGAGGCTAAACCCTAGAAGCTAGCCTATGGTATGATTGTTGAGATGTATGTTCGCCCCACGGATTCAAGGCCCTCCGGCTTATATAGACACCGAGAGGGCTAGGGTTACACAGTAGTCGGTTACAATGGTAGGAGATCTACACATCAGATCTCCAAGCTTGCCTTCCACGCCAAGGAAACTACCATCCGACACGAGCTGTTGGGGAACGCTGCGTAAAATTAAAATTTTTCCTACGGTTTCACCAAGATCCATCTATGAGTTCATCTAAGCAACGAGTCAAGGGAGTGAGTTTGCATCTACATACCACTTGTAGATCGCGTGGAAGCTTTCAAGGGATGGTGATGATGGAGTCGCGTTCGACGTGATTCAGATCACCGATGTCCAAGTGTCGAACGGACAGCACCTCCGTGCTCAACACACGACGGACGGAGACGCCTCCTTCTTGATCCAGCAAGGGGAAGGAGAGGTTGATGATGATCCAAAGAAGACGACGGGTGGTGGTGGATGCAGGAACTCCAAAGAGGCTTCGCCAAGCGACTCACGGAGGAGGACGAGGTGTAGCAGGGGAGGAGGCGCCACACAAGGCACGGCCTCCCCCCCCCTCCTTTATATAGGCCCCTGGGGCGCCGCCCCGGGAGATTGAATCTCCCAAGGGGCAGCGCCAAGGGGAGGAGTGCCCCTGGCATGTGGCGCGCCTCACCCTAGGGTTTCAACCCTAGGCGCAGGGTGGGCCTAGGGGGCACCAGCCCACTATGGGCTGGCTCCTCCCACGCCAGCCCATGGGGCCCGGGATGGGTGGCCCCACCTGTGGACCCCCGACCTTCCGGTGGTCCCAGACATTACCGGAGACCTCAAACTTTCCCGATGGTCAAATACCACTTCCTATATATTATTCTTTACCTCCGACCATTCCGAACTCCTCGTGACGCCCGGATCTCATCCGGACTCAACAACATTCGTATGCTGCATACTCATATTCATACAACCCTAGCGCCACCGAACCTTATGTGTAGACCCTACGGTTCGGGAGACACGCAGACATGACCGAGACGACTTTCGGCAATAACCAACAGCGGGATCTCGATACCCATGTTGGCTCCCACATGCTCCTCGATGATTTCATCGGTTGAACCACGATGTCGAGGATTCGATCAAACCCAGATACAATTCCTTTGTCAATCGGTATACATTTGCCCGAGACTCGATCGCCGGTATCCCAATACCTTGTTCAGCCTCAGCATCGCAAGTCACTTTACTCAGCATCAGAATGCATGATCCCGTGACCAACCACTTGGTCACCTTGAGCTCATTATGATGATGCATTACCGAGTGGGCCCAGAGATACCTCTCCGCCATACGGAGTGACAAATCCCAGCCTCGATCCGTGTCAACCCAATGCACACTTTCGAGATACCAGAGTGCACCTTTATAGTCACCCAGCTACGCCAGTGACGCTTGATACACCCAAAGCACTCCTACGGTATCCGGGAGTTACACGATCTCATGGTCAAGGAAGAGATACTTGACATTGGAAAAGCTCTAGCAAACTAACTACACGATCTTTGTGCTATGCTTAGGATTGTCTTGTCCATCACATCATTCTCCTAATGATGTGATCCCGTTATCAATCTACATCCAATGTCCATAGTCAGAAACCATGACTATCTGCTGATCACAACGAGCTAGTCAACTAGAGGCTCACTAGGACATATTGTGGTCTATGTATTCACACGTATTACGATTTCCTGATAATACAGCTTATAGCATGAATAAAAGACAATTATCATGAACAATGAAATATAATAATACTTTTATTATTGCCTTCTAGGCATATTTCCAACAGCCTCCCACTTGCACTAGAGTCACCAATCTAGTTACATTGTGATGAATCAACACCCATAGAGTTCTCGTGTTGATCATGTTTTGCTCATGAGAGAGTTTAGTCAACGGATCTCGCGACATTCAGATCCGTATGTACTTTGCAAATATCTATGTCTCCATCTTGAACATTTTCACGGATGGAGTTGAAACGACGCTGATGTGCTCGGTCTTCTTGTGAAACCCGGCCCTTGGCAAGGGCAATAGCTCCAGTGTTGTCACAGAAGAGTTTGATCGGCCCCGACGCATTGGGTATGACTCCTAGGTCGGTGATGAACTCTTCACCCAAATCGCTTCATGCGCTGCCTCCGAGGCTGCCATGTACTCCGCTCACACGTAGATCCCGCCACGACGCTTCGCTTGCACCGCACTAGCCATCGCTTCCACCATTCAACATATACACGATCCGTTTGTGACTTAGAGTCATCCAGATCCGAGTCGGCTTAGCATTGACGTAACCCTTTACGACGAGCTCTTCGCCTCCATAAACGAGAAACATGTCCTTTGTCCTTTCGTGTACTTCAGATATTCTTGACCATTGTCCAGTTGTTCCTTGTCGGATTACTTTGGTATCTTGCTACCAAACTTACGGCAAGGTTTACATCAGTCCTGTACACAAGATGGCATACATAATAGATCCTATGGCTGAAGCATAGGGATGACACTCATCTCTTCTTTATCTTTTGTCCGTGGTCGGGATCGAGCCGAGCTCAATCTCACACCTTGTAACATAGGCAAGAACCCTTTCTTGACTGATCCATTTTGAACCTTTTCAAAATCTTATCAAGGTATGTGCTTTGTGAAAGACCTATGAGGCGCCTCGATCTATCTCTATAGATCTTGATGCCTAATATATAAGCAGCTTCTCCAAGGTCCTTCATTGAAAAACACTTATTCAAGTAGGCCTTAATGTTGTCCAAAGTTCTATATCATTTCCCATCAAGAGTATGTCATCTACATATAATATGAGAAATGCCACAGAGCTCCCACTCACTTTCTTGTAAACGCAGCTTCCATAAGTCTCAAGATAACCCAAACGCTTTGATCATCTCATCAAAGCGAATGTTCCAACTCCGAGATGCTTGCACCAGCCCATAAATGGATCGCTGAGCTTGCATACTTTGTTAGCGTTTTAGGATCGATAAAACCTTCCGCTGCATCATATACAGCTCTTCCTTAAGATGTCCGCTAAGGAATGCCGCTTGACGCCCATCCGCCATATCTCATAATCATAGTATGCGCAATTGCTAACATGATTCGGACGGACTTCACCGCACGGAGAGAATGTCTCGTCAGAGTCAATCCCTTGAACTTGTCGATAACCCTTAGCGACAAGTCGAGCTTTATAGATGGTAACATTACCATCCGCTCTCCGCCTTCTTCTTAAAAATCCATTTGTTTTCTATCGCCGCCGATCATCGGGCAAGTCTCACAAAGTCCATACTTTGTTTTCATACATGGATTCTATCTCGGATTTCATGGCTTCAAGCCATTTGTTGGAATCTGGGCCCGCCATCGCTTCTTCATAGTTCAAGGTTCACCGTTGTTCAACAACATGATTTCCGTGACAGGTTGCCGCACCACTGTGCGGAACGTGTCCTTGTGGACCTACACGGTTCAAGAGCAACTTGATCCAAGTACCTTGATCATCATCATTGTTTTCCTCTTCTTGGTGGGGCATCACAGAACATTTTCCGAGCTGCACCACTTTCCTGCTCGAGAGGTAGTACTTCATCGAAGTTCTACTTTCCTCCCACTTACTTCTTTTGAGAGAAACTCTTTTCCGTAAAGCATCCGCTCTTGGCAACAAAGATCTTGCCCTCGGATCTTAAGTAGAAGGTATACCCGACAGCTTTCCTTAGGGTATCCTATGAAGACGATTTTCCGACTTGGGTTCGAGCTTTTCAGTTGAAGTTTCTTGACATAAGCATCGATCCCCAAACTTTTAGAAACGACAGCTTAGGTTTCTTCCCAAACCATAATTCATACGGTGTCGCCTCAACGGATTTAGACGGTGCCCTATTTAAAGTGAATGTAGCTGTCTCTAGAGCGATCCCCAAAATGATAGCGTAAATCGGTAAGAGACATCATAGACCGCACTATATCCAATAGAGTGCGACACGACGCTCGACACACACCGTTACCGAGGTGTTCCAGCGGCGTGAGTTGTGAAACGATTCCACATTTCCTTAAGTGTACCAAATTCGTGACTTAAGTATTCTCCTCCACGATCTGATCAGAGGAACTTTATCTTTCGTCACGCTGATTCTCTACCTCATTCTGAAATTCCTTGAACTTTTCAAAGGTCTCAGACTTGTGTTTCATTAAGTAGACATACCCATATCTACTCAAGTCATCATGAGAGTGAGAACATAACGATATCCTCCGCGAGCCTCAACGCCATTGGACCGCATACATCGGTATGTATGATTTCCAACAAGTTGGTTGCTCGCCCATTGTTCCGAGAACGGAGTCTTGGTCATTTTGCCCATGAGGCATGGTTCGATGTGTCAAACGATTCATAATCAAGAGACTCTAAAAGTCCATCAAGATGGAGCTTCTTCATGCGCTTGACACCAATGTGACTAATGGCAAAGTACACAAGTATGTGGGACTATCGCTATCAACTTTACATCTTTTGGCATCCACACTATGAATATGTGTAATATTACGCCGAGATTCATTAAGAATAAACCATCGACCATCGGAGCATGACCATAAAACATATCTCTCATATAAATAGAACAACCATTATTCTCGGATTAAATGAGTAGCCATCTCAGATTAAACGAGATCCAGATACAATGTTCATGCTCAAACTTGGCACTAAATAACAATTATTAAGGTTCAAAACTAATCCCATAGGTAAATGTAGAGGCAGCGTGTCGACGGCGATCACATCGACTGAACCATTCCCGACGCCAAGATCGCCACCTCGCCCTTCGCCAGCCTCCGCTTATTCCGCAGCCCCCGTGAGTTACAAATATGAGCAACGGCACCGTATCAAATACCTGTGAGTTACTACGTAGCATCGTAAGGTACACATCAATTACATGTATATCAAATATACCTTTGGTGTTGCCGCCTTCTTATCCGCTAAGTATTTGGGGCAGTTCCGCTTCCAAAGGACCCTTCCCTTGCAATAAAAGCACTCACCTCGTGCTTGGGTCCATTCTTTGACTTCTTCCCAAAATCGCTTATCGGGCGCTGCAACATCCTTGCCGCCCTTCTTGAAGTTCTTCTTGCCCTTGCCCTTCTTGAACTTAGTGGTCTTATTGACCATCAACACTTGATGTTCTTTCTGATTTCAGCCTCGCTGACTTCAGCATTGAGAACACTTCAGAATGGTCTTCACCATCCCCGCATGTTGTAGTTCATCACAAAGCTCTTGTAGCTTGGTGGGAGCGATCGAGGATTCTCACAATGACCGCCTCATCCGGGAGGTTAATGTTCACCAATCATACGGTTGTGCAACCTGCATATCTTGAGTATGTGCTCACCGACAGAACTGTTTTCTCCATCTTACAACTATAGAACTTGTCGAGACATCATATCTCTCGACCCGGCATGAGCTTGGAAAACTAGTTTCAGCTCTTCAACATCTCATATGCTCCGTGATGCTCAAAACGCTTTTGGAGCCCCGGTTCTAAGTCAGTAAAGCATGCCGCATCGAACGAGGGAGTAATCATCAAGACGAGTTTGCCAAGCTTCATAACGCCTTGGTTCTCTCGACGGAGCGCCACCTAGCGTCCTTCTAGGACATATTGCTTCCTCGGCAGCTATGAGGATGATCTCGTGTTCCGACCCAAATCAGATAGTTGCTGCCATCATCTTTCAGCTTGGTTTTCTAGGAACGCTGAAGTTCATGTTGACATGAGCGCTGGCCATTTGATCTACAAGACATATTTGCAAAGGTTTTAGACTAAGTTCATGATAATTAAGTTCATCTAATCAAATTATGAACTCCCACTCAGATTAGACATCCTCTAGTCATCTAAGTGTTACACGATCCGAGTCGACTAGCCCGTGTCCGATCATCACGTGAGACGGACTAGTCATCGCCGGTGAACATCTTCATGTTGATCGATCTTCCATATTTACTCGTGTTCGACCTTTCGGTCTCCGTGTTCCGAGGCCATGTCTCGCACATGCTAGGCTCGCAAGTTAACCCTAAGTGTTTTTGCTGTAAAACTGTCTTACACCCGCTGTATGTGAACGTAAGGATCTATCACACCGATCATCACGTGGTGCTTCAAACGATTTAACCGTAGCAACGGTGCACGCTTAGGGGAGAACACTTCTGAAATTTTTGTAAGGGATCATCTTATTTACTACCGTCGTTCTAAGTAAACAAGATGCATAAACATAATAAACATCACATGCAATTATATAGTTGTGACATGATATGGCCAATATCATATAGCTCCATTGATCTCCATCTTCGGGCTCCATGATCATCTTGTCACCGCATGACACCATGATCTCCATCATCATGATCTCCATCATCGTGTCTTCATGAAGTTGTCACGCCAACGACTACTTCTACTTCTATGGCTAACGCGCTTAGCAATAAAGTAAAGTAGTTTACATGGCGCTCTTCAATGACACGCAGGTCATACAAAAATAAAGACAACTCCTATGGTCTCCGGGTTGTCATACTCATCGACATGCAAGTCGTGAATCCTATTACAAGAACATGATCTCATACATCACAATTCATCATTCATCACAACTTCGGCCATATCACATCACATGAACAATCGCTGCAAAAACAAGTTAGACGCCCCTAATTGTTGTTGCATCTTTTACGTGGCTGCAATTGGGTTCTAGCAAGAACGCTTTCACCTACTTAATAACCACAACGTGATTTTGTCAACTTCTATTTACCCTTCATAAGGACCCTTTTCATCGAATCCGCCCAACTAAAGTGGGAGAGACAGACACCGCCAGCCACCTTATGCAACTAGTGCATGTCAATCGGTGGAACCGGTCTCACGAAGCGCACGTAAGGTTGGTCCGGCCGCTTCATCCCACAATACCGCTGAAGCAAGAAAAGACTAGTAGTGGCAAGCAAGTTGACAAGATCCACGCCCACAACAAAATTGTGTTCTACTCGCATTAGAGAACTACGATAGACCTAGCTCATGATGCCACCGTTGGGGAACGCTGCAGTAAAATTAAAATTTTCCTACGGTTTCACCAAGATCCATCTATGAGTTCATCTAAGCAACGAGTCAAGGGAGTGAGTTTGCATCTACATACCACTTGTAGATCGCAAGTGGAAGCTTGCAAGGGGATGGTGATGATGGAGTCGACTCGACGTGATTCAGATCACCGATGTCCAAGTGCTGAACGGACAGCACCTCCGCTGCTCAACACACGTACGGACGGGAGACGCCTCCTCCTTCTTGATCCAGCAAGGGGAAGGAGAGGTTGATGATGATCCAAGAAAGACGACGGGCAGGTGGTGGATGCAGCAGAACTCCAGCAGGCTTCGCCAAGCGACCACGGAGGAGGACGAGGTGTAGCAGGGGAGGGAGGCGCCAAGCACAATGGGTGCACCCTGCCTCCCCGCCTCCTTTATATAGGCCTCTGGGGGGCGCCTTGGGAGATTGAATCTCCCAAGGGGCGGGCGCTAAGGGGGAGGAGTGCCCCCCAAGGCATGTGGTGCCCCCACCCTAGGGTTTCAACCCTAGGCGCAGGGGGTGGGCCTAGGGGGGCGCACCAGCCCACTATGGGCTGGCTCCCCTCCCACTTCAGCCCATGGGGCCTCCGGGATGGGTGGCCCCACCCGGTGGACCCCTGACCCTTCCGCCGTGGTCCCAGACATTACGGAGACCCTAAACTTTCCCGATGGCCAAATACCACTTCCTATATATTATTCTTTACCTCCGACCATTCCGAAACTCCTCGTGACGTCCGGATCTCATCCGGACCAACAACATTCGGTATGCTGCATACTCATATTCATACAACCCTAGCATCACCGAACCTTATGTGTAGACCCCTACGGGTTCGGGAGACGCATGACATGACCGAGACGACTCCGGCAATAACCAACAACATGGGATCCGATACCCATGTTGGCTTCTACATGCTCCTCGATGATTTCATCGATTGAACCACGATGTCGAGGATTCGATCAAACCCGTGATACAATTCCCTTTGTCAATCGGTACGTTATTTGCCCGAGACTCGATCGCCGGTATCCCAATACCTTTTCAGCTCTCACATCGCAAGTCACTTTACTCGCATCGAATGCATGATCCCGTGACCAACCACTTGGTCACCTTTGAGCTCATTATGATGATGCATTACCGAAAGTGGGCCCAGAGATACTCTCCGCCATACGGAGGACAAATCCGCCTCGATCCGGTCAACCCAACAGACACTTTTGAGATACCGTAGTGCACCTTTATAGTCACCCAGCCACGCTGTGACGCTTGATACACCCAAAGCACTCCTACGTTATCCGGGAGTTACACGATCTCATGGTCTAAGGAAGAGATACTTGACATTGGAAAAGCTCTAGCAAACTAACTACACCGATCTTTTGTGCTATGCTTAGGATTGTCTTGTCCATCACATCATTCTCCTAATGATGTGATCCCGCTATCAACTACATCCAATGTCCATAGCCAGAAACCATGACTATCTCTGCTGATCACAACGAGCTAGTCAACTAGAGGCTCACTAGGGACATATTGTGGTCTATGTATTCACACTTGTATTACGATTTTCGGATAATACAGCTTATAGTATGAATAAAAGACAATAATCATGAACAATGAAATATAATAATACTTTTATTATTGCCTCTAGGAATATTTCCAACACGCCCATCACTAGACGCACAACACATAAGAAGGGTTAAAGTCCCGGGCTTTGTGGAGGAGGTGGGCCTTTTTCATCAACACCCTCACATTGTTTTTCTTCCTTAGAGCACCTCTCCTTTCACAAAGGTTTGCTTGAGAGGAGGAGGCGGTCTTGTCGCTCTTTTCTTGCTTGGACTTAAAAGAAACAACCCTCCTTGGTACAACTTCCTTTGATTGCTCAAAAGGTCGGAGGTTCTTCCCACCTTGAATGCATGTCAAAGGCCTTTTCCGTTGATCCTTCCGGATTCTCCTTCAAAGATGCACATGCTCACAACACGTTAGTGGATATGCATTATCGCATCACCATATGAGGAAAGGTGGCCTTTTCCTTGGTTAGCTTAACTTGAGTTGAGCATGAGACCTTTGAGGTTTGCATGAGCACCTTCAAGACCTTGTGGCCTTGTCAATACATCAAACTCCTCCTTGAGTCTAGCATGATCAACCCCAAGTTTAGCCTTCTCGGGTTAGAACAGACAAACAAGAGCATGATCAAGATCTTTTTTTAACTTGGCATTATCGGTGGGACCCTTCAAGAGCCAACGATGCCCACGCCTTCCTCAAGAGCTTTAGAGAGATTGATATCTCATCGGCATAGTCAAGACTAGACCTTCCATCTTAGAGATGGTTTTTCGGAGCCTCGATCATGTCATTGGCTTCACCAAGTTGTTCCAAAGAGAAACAAAGTGCTTCTTGGATTTGCCTTGAGCTTACTTCCATAAAAAGCCTCAAATTCATTTACTTCTCTCACTTTCATCAATGCCATCCCAAAGAAGGATTAGTAATGATGGTGGTTTTGATGTTGGGGTTACCTTGTTGGTGCTTTAGCAATGAGGCACTTGGGTTGGGATGTTCTTTGGGTGAATCAAGAGAATCCGGGAATTGTGGAATGGCAATGGATGCCATGGCCAATGCTTCACTATCTTCATCATCATCCTATCCTCACGGTATTCTTCTTAAACCACCAACCCCTAGGAGTCTTCAAGTTGTTCTTGTTGGGAAGGACTTGGCTTTGCTTTTTAGGATGAGCTTCCACCACGCTTCCCACTTTGTAAGGACAATCCGAATGAAATGGTCACATTGACACGGGAAAAGTTCTACTGCTGGTTCCCTTGAAGCCACTTGAGTTGTTCTTGTTGAAATTGGGCCTTGAGTTCTTCTTGTCCAAAATTGCCTTGAAGCAAGAGCCATGTGCTCATGATAATCATATTTTGTATCTTCGTTGCTTCCTCATCTTCCTCTTCCCTTTCTTCCACAATAACCTTGGTATTCAACAAGGTTGGGCTTTGCCCTTTGAGGTGGAGCACCAATCGGTGGGTTTCCAAGATGCTCAAAAAAACCATCAACACTTCACTTGAGGTCATGGAGGAAGTCCTCTTTGAAAAATGACGGAGGACATGGCCTTGTTGTAGGGCATCATGGCCTTGAGGAACTAACTTGCCTGATCCAATTTTCATGGCCTTAAGGAATTCCCTGAAGTTTGGTTTCTTTTGAAAGAGCTCACGAGGTTCTTCATCTTCTTTCATTGCAAACCATCGGCCATCTTGCACCACTATAGTTGAGCATTGAATGCTTCCTTTCGATAGAGAGACCAACGATTGATGCCCTTGGCCATGGCATGGGCCGAGATGAGGGAGATTTTGGGGAGGATAGCATCTTGATGATCAAGAGAGCATTCTCATTGAATTGATTATCCACGCTTCCCAGGGGTGAAGTTGCTTCCGCCTGGATAGAAACCTCTTCAATGATTCTCCAAAGATTAGTATTCACATGATTTAAATGACGCCAGTTTACACCCAAGAATCAAAATCCTCATTTTTCACAATCTTAGGAGGAGGGCCGCATGATTTAAATGAGTAGAGGGAATTGATCCTCCATAAGTTGGAGGTTCCACATGGGCAAAGATATGCCATTTCTACCACTAGTAGAAGGACCCTTCTCACTATTAGCTTCCCCTGTCGAGTTAGGGGGAGTCCCGATAGGGGTGTCCCATGGGACTATCATCGCCCCCGGACTCCAAGACTACAAAGATAAAGATTGAAGACTCCCGGTCCGGATGGGACTTTCCTTGGCGGGAAGGCAAGCTTAAAGTAGATCTCCTACCATTGTAACCGACTGTAACCCTAGCCTCCTCCTGTCTATATAAACCGGAGGGCTTTAGTTCGAGGGACACAACATAATTACAACAATCATACCATAGGCTAGCTTTATGGTTTAGCCTTTGATCTCGTGGTAGATCCACTCTTGTACCCCATATCAACAATATTAATCAAGGAAGGGTTTTACCTCCATCGAGGGGCTCAACCGTAAAACAAAGGTTCGTTTCCCGACCACGCCCAGACGCACAGTCGACCCCCACCCCGAGATCCGCCGTTTTGACACCGACATTGATGCTTCTTGGGAGTTCCTCCGTTCGCCACCGATAGGCTCGATGGCATCTTCAACCCAAAACGCGTCCGGGTGAGACTTTTCTCCCGAGATTTCAGATTCGGGCGGATCCCTAATTCACTTGGCCATCCGAGCAGACGAGAGCTACCCCGGCCCCGGTCGATTCAAGTCTAAACCACGGCCGATGCCCGGAGACTTAACTCGACGGGCTCGAGCACGCCGCCCCAAGACCGTATGATGGGCATGATCTAGCTCCCCAAAAAGGCCTTGGGGCGACATGAATCCGCCCCTTTTAGTCCGAGCCGACGCCCAGACGAGGATAGGTGGATGGACACCACCGGGGCTTCAATTCCACGGCGATGGAGCCAACGCTAATCTTGTCCTCGCGAACTGTGATTCCGAGGTGCCGGACTTGCCGACTTGATCCCACGCCTTACCAGAATCGGATTGGGCGCCATTTGGAATTCACCGCCGACATCTTCCAATACTCGCCTTTGGCGACATCCTAATTCGCTAAAGCACCTTTATCGGGAGAGTCCCCCGATTATCCGGATGGTTATAGACAATGAAGAAATTGAGCCCACCCACCACCCACTTTGTAGCCATCGTCGATTTATCTAACCGACATGCTAGACTACGACCAAGACATCGATGTTATGGACCATTTATGCCGAGATTTAACAGAACCACCCCGGGCACTAGAAGACCACCCAATACATATATACATGGTGGACACCCAAAAGACGGGACGGCGAAGAAACAAAGGAGGCAGATTCTTTAAAGAAAAGCCCCGGCGCCGGCCAAGGCCCTTTAAATCCCGCCACAAAGAAGAATGGGGATTCCCACAGAGATAATAATTAGTGTCAAGATAACCCCTCCAAAGAAGACTCGCCGGAGGAGGATGCGCAAGGCCTCACGAGAAGGCGCATTTAAGAGGTTGAGGATTATAACTATATGCCTCCTCCGACAGGCAAGCCTCAACGAATTTAAGGCCGGCCCGAGGATCCCGCCAACAAAGGGAAATGCAGGTTTATCGCCACGGCAAACAGCCAAAGAAAAGCAGCAGCCGGATCAGACCGCCGGCCGATCGATGGACCGAGGTCCCGGTCAAGAGTATAAACTCGAACGCCTCCAAAAGCTACCCAGACGCAAGCGCCCCGATTAAGGAGGAAGCATACATACCCCTCACCAACGACGAAACGGCCGACCGAACCCCTGGTTATGACAGAGGCATCCAGTTCCCCAACCAAGACACTCCCGATCGCCCAAAAGTACGGCCAAGAGGGAACGCCACGGACTTGTAGATATATTGAGGACAAAGCAAGGCAATCCAGATCCATCTACGGATCACGCGCCCAACCCATGAAATACCATCCCACGATAATAACCCGCCGGGCCGAAAAAGCATAACGCCCTCGAGCCGCGCCTGATATTGCTCAATACAAGGCGCCAGACACCCGCTTATTTATCGACGGTAATGGATCATCAAACCTCAAGGGTTTAAACCTAAACATTGAATCCTACGATGGCACAATAGACCCGGTTTGGATCAAAGATTATCTTTTCCACATCCATATGGTCCACGGCACCATCTCCATGCCATCAAGTATCTCCCACTGCTTAAAGGACCACATTGGCTCAACAGCTTGCCCGCAGAGTCAATTGCGTTAAGACCGGCCGATTCCTTGACAACTTAGGGCACGACAAAGACCACCGACCGAGACCTAAGCCACATCATTCAGCAGCGATTTAATCGCCGAAATTCGACACTTCTTGAAAAAAAACCAAATCGCGACCGTCGGATGCAGAGGCCCTTGCAGCCTTCAAACATAACATCCCGGACGAATGGCTAGCCCGACCGGGACAGAAAAAATCCATGGCAGCCCTCACATCATTAATGACCCTCCGGAGAGGATAGTGGCTAGCTCCAGAACAATCTCCGAAAATTCGCACCGATACTAAGGACAACAACGGCAGTCGCACAAAACAAAAACAAACACCGATTAAGGCGATTTATAAGGAGGATACGGCTAACGCCGGATTTCGAGGCTCTAAACCCGTCAACGGAAGAAGCCATTCAAAAGAACACTCCGGTCCGTCAATTTGGACCAATAATTATGGATACATGGCACCCTCGAAAATCCAGCTAATCACACCAATAGAGATTGCGGTGTTCAAGGTGTTAATTCCAAAAACAATGACAAGGCTAAACAAAATGACGAGGAAGAGACCCGATCACAACAATAGAGGATGAGGGTTTCCCACAAGGCGGCGGGAACATGATTTAAACCCATATACCCAAGAGGAGAGGAAGGCACTAAGGACGCCTTATGCGATGGAGCTAGCTCAAGTTCAATCCATTCCTTTGTCCATCACTTTCGATCAAGAGACCATCCGACCAGCATACGCCGGCGGATTCCGCATTGGTTTTAGACCCAATCGCCGGGATTTCACTCACGAGTCCCGATGGACGGCGGTAGTAGCCTAACTTGCTTTATCGGATACAAAAAGATGGGCATAGACCCTCAATGATTAAACCTACAAAGACAACCTTTAAAGGTGTCATACCGGTGGAAGCCAATTTAAGGGCTCCCACAAAGTAGTTTCGATCCCGGATAATTTCCGAGCGAAGATTTAATCTTCGACATAGTCCCGTTTCAAGAAGCTATCACGCTTCCCTGACGAACCGCTTTAAATTCAACGCGTGCCGATTATGCATACCTCAAGCTCAAGATGCCAGCCCTCGGGAGTCATCACGGTCAACAGGAATAAACGCCCCTCCAACGGAGGAACATACAGGGTCCCGCGTAATAAGCAGCCTTTAAGGCAATTTCGAGTCCGCCGAAATGGCTGGATACAAGAAACGCCCAAAGCAATACCAACCAAGACCACCGGGGCGATCGAGCAAGCGAGTAATGCGCCCCAACCCTCCCTCGATGATTGCAAGAACAACCTCCGCAGACATCATTAGGAAGGCACGATCACAATGGACCCAAAGTACGGCTACCACACTAGGGGCTCAAGTATGCCCCCTTTTTTATTATTTTCCTTTTTGTGTACACAGGACTAATCGAGGTTCCTTCCCCGTGAACCCGCCAACTCATGATGCAACAGGGGAAGTAAGAAGGTCAAACACTGTGTGGTCTCAATTATGAGCATTAAATTTGATTTATACACCAAGTCCGAGCTCACCCTCGAGGGGGACATGTTTATTTAGTCCAAACTCGCTATCAAGACTATTTGTATTAGTCCGACTCATAGCAGATTAATAAATAATGCAGACTTTTTGACTGCAATTACATTACCTTATATATATATATATGTTCATTACATGACATCTTGCACCAGATATTTTGGTACGGCCTAATACACTGTGGGCTTATATTCCCACACTATGGTGTGATAAGTCCAACACTTTCATAAGTGTGGCACCTCAACTTATAGCATTATATGAATCGGCTCTCAATCATGTCTTGGGTCAATAGTTGGGCTTGCCTGCCCCACATTTTGGTGCCTTACGCCCGCTCGCGGCTAAGGTGGCACTGGAGAACCATCGCGATTGCGCCTTGCTGAGCCGGGCGAAGCGCCTAAGGAGAAAGCTAAACGACCGGCATGATAAGGCGAGAGACCGGTCGCTGTTCGAGAGGTTTTTTCGGTCCTTAAAGACTCACGCCGCTTGAAGAAGTTTCGGACAATGTCCGACAGGTGGATAGCACCCCGGATTCGCCTTCCAATACCGGGGCTTCACCAAATTTAAAGTTATATAATTCTATGGCTAAGGAGAGTGTTCAAGCATTATAAGTCCGTGCTTTGTTTGTTGTGTTGAGCGCCCCTAGATGGACCCAAAATGGGAACAAGAGTGCTCAAGTTTATCCTAACACCCCAAAGACTGTGGGTTCGGGGTCAAGCCAATGACTTGCCATCTCTCGATTTTATAAACGGCAAAGATGTATGTAATATTTTAAATTAAAACAAGCGCTGCTCAAGGCGATATGAACGAAGTTTTCAACGCATGATAATACATAGCAAGTTTACTCAAAGATTACATTTCTGGGCACTCATCCGCAGATCGCGGCTCCTTCAGACAGTTTTATAATACATTTCGGCGGCGATACTCCTTGCCGGTGGCGTGGGTCCGTGAGAAGCTCCGATCCAACCTGCCCTAATGCACCTTTGTGCGGCAAGGGCCCGACGAGCACCTTTTCAATACAAAGTGAGCGCTTGATGACTCTCCACCTGGGCACGATCCACCACCGCAGACGAGGTCCGAGTAGCTCCTGTGCATGGCTCGTCCAGGCACGATCCACCACCACAGACGAGGTCGAGTAGCTCCTGTGCATGGCCTGCCAGCCATACCGACTATAAGGCCCTTCATGGCCTCCTCCCTACCTTAGGAGTTCGACCACTACTTCACCGGTCGCTTGGGGCACTGGATGGCCGGCCTCAACAGATCGAGACCGAAGACCTTTCTCCGTCGAGCTCCCCTCGCCACGAAGAATGCGGCGATCGGACGACTACACGGCAGATCTCGAAAACGCCCTAGAGAGTCTGAAGCGGTAAGTGTCGTAGTTTACATTAACATGCTTGCTTTGCATGAAAAATGCCTTACCCGCCTCTATCTTCTTTACATCTTCAACCTCCCGAAGGGCCTTACGGCCTCGCCTTGGCGGATTTGGCACTTTCGAGAGCCGAGGCAAGCTCGACTCTCGAAGTCTTGAGTCACGCCCAAACTCTCATGCTTCTCCATGAGAGCCTCGGAGCTCTTGCGCATTTCCACCACCCGTGCCTCCTCGCTTCGCTCGTTGCTCTGCACAAGATCTGCTCGTCATGACACAGCCTCCTTCGTGCTGCCACCTGCTCGTGGACCCTACAATACACATATTATCCTTGTTACTTTTATTGCAACCAAAATCCTTTCTCAGAAGGTAACTATTCAAAGTGGTGTTATCACCTTCTTTGTCCTCGAGCTGCTTTGGCATGGCCGAGCTCTTGCTCTGACCGCCGAGATCCGCTTCAACACATCGACCTCGCAACAAGGGCAGAGGTCAAGCAAGCAGTTGCAAACCCATATTGACATATTTTAAGCAACCTCACAGATATCTTGTTAGATCCTTAATCCGACTTTTCTTTCCAACACCGAATCGAGCATCAGGCTACCGCTCTATGCGCGTATTACATTACATAATTTTAACTCTTACCTCAAAGCCTCGTTAGAAGGCTATCAGAAGCTGGTCCACCCGCTTGGCGAAGCCGAATCTTCAATCACCGCACTCATGATAGTGCGGTGTTTTCCTCGATGGAAGCGCCTTTAAGCGCCCAACAGTTATCCGCGCCCGTTGATTTGAGGCCGACGGTGTCACGGTCTTGCCCTTCTTTCGAGAGTCACGACTCGAACCACCGAGGGTTCCGATGTAGAGTCCGCGAAAGTCCGGAGGTTGCCTCGACGGCGCCCGAGCCTCCTCCCGATGGGTCCTCTCTAGGATCCCACCTCGGCCCCTCGCGCGGGTAGAGGCAATAAGTGAGTCCACATCCGACGGGCCAACGACCACCGATGAAGCGGAGATCATCATCGCCGGACTACGATTAATGCGCATTAGAAGGACACTACACGACACCTAAAGAAATCGCATATCGTGGGTCCGGATATTTATGATCTTGTGACGCCTCGCCCTTAAAGGTTACCTCCTCGCCAACGGTGGTATTGGCGAACTGTCCGGGGATAGTTCTCCTCTGACCTTTCGCCTCCCTATTGGGGAAGCCTTCCTTTCTTCTCCTCCTCCCAGAGAGTCTTCTTCCTCCTCCTCGCCTTCGGGAGGAGTCCGCCTGCGTCAGACGCTGATTATGGAACTCTTTCGAGTCCCTCAGCCTCCTTCTTGTTTTCTCCCAGCACCACGCGCGTGCCGAACAAGCAGCCTCGCTAGATGGGCGCTCATCGGTCTTCGCATGGGAGCCGGCCGACGAGCTGCCGGCCTTCTCCATCCATTCTCCAAAGGAAAAGAGAGATTGAAACCTCTTAGAATCAATTTTATTACCACAAGTGTCCCAGAAGGGGTCGAATCACTTACCTCGCCACCGGATGTCGGAGCAAAATCCGCGATCTTCCGTCATGGATGCGGGGCTTCGCCTTAAACAACACCTCCAGCGCCTTTCAGATGTCGATTGAAGAGCCCGCTAGTGCCCGGTGCTGTTCCGATTGAACTCCCATGATTGAATGCCCGTTTGGCATGGGAGAATCCGCGATGAGCATGACTTGACCACGCCGACGAGCCTCGAGCTTATTGCTTACCACTCGGATGCGTGCTCGAGTCCCGCCTGCCTCCTTCGGATTGCCCCACAAGAAGCCCTTCTTTCCGGAGGTGAGCTGGGGATGCCAGATCTAAACTCGGTGCCGCCCATGTGGGCTCGCTGCTCGGTGATGTAGAACCACCCCGATCACCCCTTGACGGAGTCCACGAAGGCCCTTCGAGCCAAAGACGCTGGGCAACTTACCCAACATGGCGCCCAGATTCCGCTTATGCGTTCTTCACAACCTTCGCTTGACGTTGAAGGTCTTGAGCCATAGGTCAAGTGGGGCCGATGCAGAGGAAGGCCTCAGACACCATTTATAAACGCCGAGATGTTTAGGATGAAGCTCGCAGATCATGGAAATCCAGCCGAGTAAAAATGAGCCCCTGATTTAATGGGTGCAAGTGGAAAGCCCAATCCAGGAGGAAGTGGGGAAGGAAGACGACCTCCTCATGGGGCCTGTGGTAGGGATGAGCTGCCTCGTCGGCAGCCGAGCGCCGATATCGCCGAGAGGTATCCGCGCCAAGATCTTGGTGATGTGCTCCTCCTAATGGTGGAGGCTAACCATTTGCCTCCCGCCTCCAACATATTTGGAGAAGGTCGAGGCGAGATGCGCGAGCTTGGGCATTAGAGTTTGAGGCGGAGATGGATAAGCAAAGGAGGAAGAAGGCGAGGTGAGAAGGTAAACTTATCCCTTATATATAGGCGACGAAGACTATGCGCCCCGCCGCCCGGTAAAACTCGCTATCTCCTAAGCGCCACCATCAATGGCGCGTTGGGTTACCCACGTCC
>JAHHZJ010008171.1:0-23977 GCA_021437245.1 Aegilops speltoides | reverse complement strand
GTAGGACTTTTGGCCCCAAAGTCAAAGAACATCATTCGCGATGTTTTTCGAGAAGTTTCAACCATTGGCACTTCCTTTGAAGGAAATTCAAGAGATTTGTTGCTTATAGACATTAGCCCCCGGTAGGGGCCAAACGATTTTCACGATCCTCTATGATCCGGCAATCTCATTTGACCAGAATTAAGAAAATCCCGCGCTATATGCCTTGTTCTTTGTTTACGGATGGCATGTCAGAAGTCATGCCGGAAAGCCAAGAACAAAAGGGCATTCCCGGCATCGGTCAATATATATGTGGAAACGATATTCCACTATAGAGGACAAGAAATTTTGGGGCAGCAAAAGCGCACGAGAAAATGAAGTATTTTCAAGGACCGCCATAGAATGGACAGATGTTCACTAAAACGATCATAATTTTGTTCATTCGAGTCCGTGTCGGACCCATAAGTATTAAACTGCCAAGCAGCACGCTGAATAAAGTACTCGCTTGCCCAGAGACCCGGAGTACCTCAAATTCAGCCTTACAGGACTTTTAGCCTCGAAAGTCGAGAACATCATTCATCGCTGTTTTCCAAAGTTTCAACACATTGGCACTTCTAAGGAAATTCAAGAGATTATGTTCTTATAGACATTAGCCCTCGTGGGGACAAACGCATCATTTTGCAGGTGCTCTATGATCCGGCAATCTCATTTGGCCATAAATTGAAGAAAATCTAGCTATATGCCTTATTCTCCTTGTTTTCACGGATGGCATGTCGAACTCATGCGCGGAAAGCCAAGAACAAAAGGGAATCTCGCATCGGTCAATATATATGTGGGCGATATTCCACTATAGAGGACAAGAAATTTTGGGGCGTAGGCAAAAGCACACGAGAAAATGAAGTACTTTCAAGGATCGCCATAGAATGGACACATGGTCACTAAACGGTCATTATTCTCAATCCGGAGTCCGTGGTTTCGGACCCATAAGTACTCAAACTGCCGAGCATCCGAATCCAAAAGTACTATCGCATGCTTAGGAGGCCCGAGTACCTCAAATATGGCCTTAAGTAGGACTTTTTGGCCCGAAAGTCAAAGAACATCATTCGTCGATGTTTTTCGAGAAGTTTCAACACATTGGCACTTCCTTTGAAGGAAATTCAGAGATTATGTTTTATAGACATTAGCCCCGGTAGGCTCAACGCACCTTTCTCGATCCTCTATGATCCGCAATCTATTTGGTCAGAATTCAAGAAAATCCCGCTATATGCCTTTCTCCTTGTTTTTTCCGGATGGCATGTTGTAAGTCATGCGCGGAAAGCTAAGAACAAAAGGGCATTCCTCGGCATCGGTCAATATATATGTGGAAACGATATTCCACTATAGAGGACAAGAAATTTTGGGGCCAGCAAAAAGCGCACGAGAAAATGAAGTACTTTCAAGGACCGCCATAGAATGGACAGATGTTCACTAAAACGATCATAATTTTGTTTCAGAGTCCGTGGTCGGACCCATAAGTATTAAACTGCCACAGCGAGCACGTTAATCCAAAAGTACTCGCTATGCCAGAGACCCGGAGTACCTCAATTTCAGCCTTAAGGTGACTTTTAGCCCCGAAAGTCGAGAACATCATTCATCGCTGTTTTTCAACAAGTTTCTAAACACATTGGCACTTCCTTTGAAGGAAATTCAAGAATTATGTTGCTTATAGACATTAGCCCTCGGTGGGGACAAACGCATCATTCCGCAGTGCTCTATGATCCGGCAATCTCATTTGGCCATAAATTGAAGAAAATCCAGCGGCTATATGCCTTATTCTCCTTGTTTTCCGGATGGCATGTCAAACTCATGCGCGGAAAGCCAAGAACAAAAGGGCAATCCCGCATCGCTAATATATATGTGGAAGGATATTCCACTATAGAGGACAAGAAATTTTGGGCGTTAGGCAAAAAGCACACGAAAAATGAAGTACTTTCAAGGACGCCATAGAATGGACACATGGTCACTAAAACGGTCATTATTTTCATCGAGTCCGTGGTCGGACCCATAGTACTCAAACTGCCAAGCGAGCATCCAATCCAAAAAATACTACCCGCTTGCACTAGGAGGCCTAGAGTACCTCAAATTGGCCTTAAGTAGGACTTATTGGCCCCGAAAGTCAAAGAACATCATTCGTCGCTGTTTTTCGAGAAGTTTCAACCCATTGGCACTTCCTTTGAAGGAAATTCGAGAGATTATGTTGCTTATAGACATTAGCCCCTCGGTAGGCTCAAACGATCTTTCCGCAAAGCTATATGATCCGGCAATCTCATTTGGCCGAATTGAAGAAAATCCACGGCTATATGCCTTATTCTCCTTGTTTTCATCGGATGGCATGTCAGAATTAATGCGATGCCTAGAACAAAAGGGCATTCCCGCATCAACAATATATATGTGGAAACGATATTCCACTATAGAGGACAAGAAATTTGGGCCAGCAAAAAGCGACGAGAAAATGAAGTACTTTCAAGGATCGCCATAGAATGAACAGATGTTCACTAAAATGATCATAATTTTGTCATTCGAGTCCGTGGTGGACCCATAAGTTATTAAACCCGTCAAGCACGGAATCCAAAAGTACTCGCCATGCCAGAGACCCGGAGTACCTTAATTCAGCCTTAAGGACTTTTAGCCCGAAAGTCGAAACATCATTCATCGCTGTTTTCGATAAGTTTCAACACATTGGCACTTCCTTTGAAGGAAATTCAAGATATTATGTTGCTTATAGACATTAGCCCCTGTAGGGCACAAACGCATCATTCTCAGGTGCTCTATGATCCCGCAATCTATTTGGCCATAAATTGAAGAAAATCCATGGCTATATACCTTATTCTCCTTGTTTTCACGGATGGCATGTCAGAATCTCATGCGATGAAAGCCAAGAACAAAAGGGCATTCCGCATCGTCAATATATATGTGGAAGATATCTTCACTAAGAGGACAAGAAATTTGGGGTTGTTAGGCAAAAAGCGCATGAGAAAATGAAGTACTTTCAAGGACGCCATAGAATGGACACATGCTCACTAAAATGGTCGAATATTGTCATTCGAGTCCGTTCGACCCATAAGTACTCAAACACTCGCCGAGTGTCCGAATCCAAAATACTACCGCTTGCGCCAGAGGCCCAGAGTACCTCAAATATGGCCTTAAGCAGAGTTTTGGCCCCGAAAGTCAAAGAACAACATTCGTCTGTTTTTCACAAGTTTCAACCCATTAGCACTTCCTTTGAAGGAATTCGAGAGATTATGTTGTTTAGACATTAGCCCCGGTAGGATCAAACGCATTTTCGCAGGTCTATGATCCGCAATCTTATTTGGCCGAAATTGAAGGAAATCAGCGGCTATATGCCTTATTCTCCTTGTGTTCACCGGATGGCATGTCAGAACACGCTGCTGCCTGCAAAAAAGGGCATTCCCGCATCGGTCAATATATATGTGGAAACGATATTCCACTATAGAGGACAAGAAATTTTGGGGCCAGCAAAAGCGCACGAGAAAATGAAGTATTTCAAGGACCGCCATAGAATGGACAGATGTTCACTAAAACGATCATATTTTGTCATTCGAGTCCGTTCACCCATAAGTATAAATGTCAAGCGAAAGCACGCAATCCAAAACGCATTCTCGCTATGCCAGGAGGCCCGGCACTTTGAATTGCCTTAAGAAGGACTTTTGGCCCCGAAAGTCAAAGAACATCATTCGTCACTGTTGCATAAGTTTCAACCCATTGGCACTTCCTTTTAAAGGAAATTCAAGAGATTATGTTGCTTATAGACATTAGCCCCGGTAGGACAAATGTACCATTCTAGAGATGCTCTATGTTCCAGAAATCTCATTTGGTCAGAATTGAAGAAAATCCAGGCTATATGCCTTAATCTCCTTGTTTTTGCCGGATGGCATGTCAGAACTCATGCTACCAAAGCCAAGAACAAAAGGGCTTCCGGCATCGCCAATATATATGTGGAAACGATATTCCACTATAGAGGACAAGAAATTTAGGGCGTAAGGCAAAAAGCGCACAGAAAATGAAGTATTTCAAGGACTGCCAGAATGGAAGATGTTCACTAAAACGGTCATAATTTTGTCATTCGAGTCCGTGTCGACCCATAAGTACTAAACTGCTTAGGCGAGCGTGTAATCCAAAATACTACCCGCTTGCACCAGAGGCCCAGTACCTCAACACGGCCTTAAGCAGGACCTTTTGGCCCTAAAAGTTAAAGAACATCATTCGTCTGTTTTTCGACAAGTTTTCAACCCATTGGCAGCCTTTGAAGGAAATTGAGAGATTATGTTGCTTATAGACATTAGCCCCCGGTAGGGACAAACGCATTTTATGCAGATGCTCTATGATCCGCAATCTTATTTAGTCAGAATTGAAGAAAATCCGCGCTATATGCCTTATTCTTCTTGTTTTCACCGGATGGCATGTCAGAATCTGCGCGCTGCACTCGAACAAAAGGGCATTCCTGCATCGGTCAATATATATGTGGAAACGATATTCCACTATAGAGGACAAAGAAATTTTGGGGGCCAGCAAAAGCGACGAGAAAATGAAGTACTTTCAAGGATCGCCATAGAACGAACAGATGTTCACTAAAACGATCATAATTTTGTCATTCGGAGTCCGTGTTTGACCCATAAGTACTCAAACTGCTCGCGGCGAGCACGCGAATCCAAAAAGTACTCCTCGCTTGTGCCAGGAGGCCTAGAGTACCCTCAAATTCAGCCTTAAGCACGAGTTTTTGGCCCTAAAAGTCAAAGAACATCATTCGTCTGTTTTTCGATACAAGTTTCTAAACCCATTGGCACTTCCTTTTGAAGGAAATTCAAGAGATTATGTTGCTTATAGACATTATCCCGTAGGGACAAACGCATTCATTCTCGCAGTGCTCTATGATCCGCAATCTATTTGGCCATAAATTGAAGAAAATCCAGCTATATGCCTTATTCTCCTTGTTTCACGGATGACATGTCAGAATCATGCGAGTGAAAGCCAAGAACAAAAGGGCCTTCCGCATAGGTCAATATATGTGGAAACGATATTCCACTATAGAGGACAAGAAATTTTGGGCAGTTAGGAAAAAGCGCACGAGAAAATGAAGTACTTTCAAGGAGTGCCATAGAATGGACACATGTTCACTAAAACGGTCATAATTATGTCATTCGAGTCCGTGGTCGCACTTTAATTACTCAGACGTCGTCATGCAGTAACCCAATCCAAAATACTACCCGCTTTCTAGGAGGCCCGAGTACCTCAAATATGGCCTTAAGGGACTTATTGGCCCTGAATGTCAAAGAACATCATTCGTCGCTGTTTTTCAGACAAGTTTCTGAACCCATTGGCAGTTCCTTTTGAAGGAAATTCGAGAGATTATGTTGCTTATAGACATTAGCCCCCTAGTAGGGAAAACGATCTTTCGGCAGATGCTCTATGATCCGCAATCTCATTTAGCAGAATTGAAGAAAATCCTGCAGCTATATGCCTTATTCTCCTTGTTTTCACCGGATAGCATGTTGTAATCATGCGCATGCCCGTAACAAAAGGGCATTCCCTGCATCGGTCAATATATATGTGGAAACGATATTCCACTATAGAGGAAAAAGAAATTTTGGGGCGGTCAGCAAAAGCGATAAGAAAATGAAGTACTTTCAAGGACTGCCATAGTATCGCTTGGCCTCGAAAGTCAAAGAACATCATTCGTCGCTGTTTTTCAAACAAGTTTCAACCCATTGGCACTTCCTTTGAAGGAATTCGAGAGATTATGTTGCTTATAGACATTAGCCCTCGGTAGGATCAAACGCATTTTCTCGCAGATGCTCTATGATCCGGGAAACTTATTTGGCCGTAAATTGAAGGAAATTCAGCGCATATATGCCTTATTCTCTTTGTGTTCACCGGATGGCATGTCAGAACTCATGCGCTGCGTCCTGAACAAAAGGGCTGCTCCTCGCATCGGTCAATATATATGTGGAAACGATATTCCACTATAGAGGACAAGAAATTTTAAGGGCCAGCAAAAAGCGACGAGAAAATGAAGTACTTTCAAGGATCGCCATAGAAGTCCGTGTTGGACCCATAGTACTAAACTGTCGCATGCGAGCAAGGATCCAAAAGTACCTCGCTTGTGCTAGGAGTCCCGAGTACCTTTGAATTCAGCCTTAAGAAGGACTTTTGGCCCCAAAGTCAAAGAACATCATTCGTCATTGCGTTTTTCGCACAAGTTTCTAAACCCATTGGCACTTCCTTTGAAGGAAATTCATGAGATTATGTTGCTTATAGACTTTATCCCTCGGTAGGGACAAACGCATCTGCTCGCAGGTGCTCTTGATCCGGAAATCTATTTGGCCATAAATTGAAGAAAAATCCAGCGCTATATGCCTTATTCTCCTTGTTTTTGCCGGATGGCATGCTATAACTCATGCGCTGGAAAGCCAAGAACAAAAGGGACTTCGGCATCGGTCAATATATATGTGGAAACGACATTCCACAATAGAGGACAAGAAATTTTGGGGCAAGAAGCAAAAGACGAGAAATGAAGTACTTTCAATGACCGCCGAGAATGGATGATGTTCACTAAAACGGTCATAATTTTGTCATTCCGAGTCGGTGTCGGACCCATAAGTACTAAATCGCCATGCATGAAGCGCATTTAATCCGTAAAATACTACCCACTTGCACCAGAGGCCTAGAGTACCTCAAATACGACTCATGTGACCTTTTGGCCTTGAAAGTCAAAGAACATCATTCGCCGCTGTTGCAAGTTTCAACCCATTAAGTGCCTTTTGAAGGAAATTCGAGAGATTATGTTGTTTATAGACATTAGCCCTCGGTAGGGAAAACGATTTTCAGCAGATGCTTTATGATCCGCAATCTCATTTAGCCAGAATTGAAGAAAATCTCTCGGCTATATGCCTTATTCTCCTTGTTTTCACCGATAGCATGTTGTAATCAGCGCGCATGCCGTAACAAAAGGGCATTCCCGGCATCGTCAATATATATGTGGAAACGATATTCCACTATAGAGGAAAGAAATTTTAAAGGCCAGCAAAAAGCGATGAGAAAATGAAGTACTTTCAAGGACTGCCATAGAACTACATATGTTCACTAAAACGATCATAATTTTGTCATTCGGAGTCCGTGGTTTGACCCATAAGTACTTCAACTGCACAAGGCGAAAGCACAATCCAAAATTACTCCTCGCTTGTGCTGTGATGATGTAGGGTGGAACCCTAATTCATCGATCCACGTTGAGGGGATCCTACGAGGAACACGAAGAACACGTGGAAGAACGAGGAGTAACACGGGAAAACGAGAGAATCACTCAACCAACAAGGAATCGATCACACAAGTGCTAGATCAACATACACACATGAGATCCACAAGATACATAGTCAACTAGGTAAGGATACAACGAACCGCTCATCTCCAAGAGGAGGCCTTGATTCTTCCCTAGATAGGGGTCTTGAATCCTAGGGGATCTTCTCCCGAGGAGGTCCCGATCTCGAGGAGAAGTAACCGAGTGGATGAGCAAAGGCTCACACAAATATGAGCTAATCCAATGCTAAGTCTCAAAGTGAGGAGAGGGGTCCTATATATAGAGTCCGGAGCGAGGGGTACATGGGCCGAGCCCAACACGCGCCACAGCAGGGCCTGGCCGGATGATCCGATGAGGGTCCGGATGATCCGGCCGGTCCGATGATCCGGTGGAGGTCTGATGAGCCGGATGGTCGGTCGGGTGGTCGGCAGGGCCGGACGTCCGGCCGAGGTCCAGATGTCCGCCAGTCCGGATGATCCGGACGGGTCCGGATGATCCGCTTCACGGAGGTTCTCTTGCTTCGGGCTGATTTAGCCGGATCGCCCTGCCGGGTCCGGATCGCCCGGCTCGTTCGATCGTCCTGCCGCCGTCCGGATTGTCCGCCACCCCTGTCCTTGGTGCCTTTCCCGCTTTGTCTTCCGCTTCCTTGCTTCCTTGCTCTCCTTGCTCCTTCATGGTCACTTTGGTAATCGAGTATGCATAGGGTTTCCGCTTGAGGTAGTAACCATGTCTCATGCGAATCGAAGGCGAGTTGAGAGGAGTGATGTCACCGCTTTCAAGAGCTCTTGCACGTGCTCGAGTCATCGGTCCTGTGGTGTTGTAGGTGTTGATGTAGAGTCCATGGGGATGATGGAAGGATGCTCCGCATCATCCCTCCTTCAAAGGATCCGACCTCATCTAGATCTTCATCACCATGGAAAGGCGAGAGGTCTTGACGTTGAAGGTGTCGCCATGTTGTACTTGTCGCTGGTAGGTCGAGCTTAGGCGCTGTTGCAGTAGCGCATAACACCTTGAAGGGTCCATCTCGAGGTAGAAGTTTGACTTGCATTCGCTGGGAAGCGCTTCATGGAGTGTAGCCACACGAGATCGCCTATGTTGAATATCATGGGTTGCTTGTTGATGTTGAGCTTGGTAGTGAGTCGTTGTACGTGGCGCCGATGGTGTGTCTTGTCTCTTCATGCATCTTCTTGATGTAGCTTGCACGGCACTGCGCCGAGGTTGGTGCTCTCTTGTAGAGGTAGAGGTAGAATGTCCAATGGGGACAATGGATTGAAGCCAGAGACGACCTCGGGGGGACTTGCCTGGCCGTCAACGTCTTTGCTGCTTGTAGGCGCATTCGCGATGGGTAGACACGCCCCACTCCTTGATGTTCTTCTTGATCAACACGTGAAGTAGAGTGGAGAGCTGCTTTGCCTGTCACCTGCCGTCAGCTTGTTTGAGGATGGTATGCGGATGAGAAGAAGAGCTTGATTCGAGCTTGGCGATAGGGCTTCCAAAAGTAACTCAGAACTTGACGTCATGTCGGAGACGATTGTTTTGGTACACCATGGAGGCGCAAGATTTCTACAAAAGAGATTTGCAATATGAAGCATCGCTCACCTTGTTGCAAGGAATGAAATGTGCCATTTAGAAAATCTATCCACAACAACAAACACGAATCCTTTCCATTTTGAGTTCTAGGCAAACCAAGTACAAAGTCCATGCTAATGTCTTCCCAAGGTTGATAAGGAATAGGAAGAGGCATGTAAAGACCATGAGATTGAGCTTTTGACTTAGCTTACATGCATGTTGAGCATCGGTGGTGAAGCGTGAGACGCCCTAAACATCTTGGGCCAAAAGTAGTTCTGGAGAGCGCGTGAAGGTCTTGTCGCTGTCAAAATGTACCATGAGTCCACCTCCATGAGCCTCTTGCAAAAGTAGCAAACGAAGAGAAGACGGCATGCAAAGTTTGTTAGCTCTCATAAGATAACCATCCTTGAGGTAATATTGTTCCAAGATGTATGCCAAACATTTAGCATAATGAGGGCAAAAGATGGATCACTAGCATACAAACTTTATGCTCAAAGCCTATAACATTCAACTCTAGTTGGGTGACGACTGCAGATATGCGTGAAAGTGCATCGGCAACTACATTTTCCTTGCCCTTAATGTACTTGATCATGTATGGAAAAGATTCAATAAATTCACCCATTTGGCATGACGCTGTTCAATTTAGTTCGACCTTTTAAGTACTTAAGTGTTTCATGATCGGTATGGATGACAAACTCATGAGGTCTAAGATAATGTTCCCAAACATGGAGGACACGACTAAAGCATACAATTCCTTGTCATACACGGATAGTTAAGGAGCAACCGGAGAGTTTTTCACTAAAATAAGCAATGACTCGCTTTTTCTTGCATTAAAACTCCGCCAATTCCGCACCACTTGCATCACAATGAACCTCAAAAGTTTTGTCAAAATTGGGCAAAGCAAGAATCGGAGCATGAGTAAGCAAAGACTTGAGCTCATCAAAAGCGCTGATTGCAAAGGTCCCCAAACAAAAGGAGTATTCTTCTTACTCAAAGCATGCAAAGGAGCTGCAATAGTGCTAAAGTTTTTGACAAAGCGGCGATAAAAACCAGCAAGACCAAGGAAACTTCACACTTGTTGCAAATTGTTGTTGGGGCCAAGTTTTAATTGCTTTGATCTTAGTTTCATCAACATGGACACCCTTGAAGAGACAACTAAACCCAAGAAACCACTTTGTCAACGCCAAAAGTGCATTTTTTCGTTGGCATAAAGACTTTCTTTCAAGTGTTTGCAAAACAAGCTTAACATGATCAAGATGCTCTTTCATGGTTTTGCTAAACACAAGAATATCATCAAGTAAACCACAACAAAGATTCCAATGTATGGACGGCACATGATGCATGAGACGACAAAAGTTCCGGAGCTTCCGACAAACCCATAGGCATAACCAACCATTCATATAAGCCAAATTTTGTTTTGAAAGCAGCCCATTCATCACCCTCATGAATGCGGATTTGATAATAGCCACTTTAAGATCAATTTTGAGAAAAGTTGGCTCCACTAAGTTCATCAAGCATATCATCTAAGCGAGGAATGGGATGTCTATAACGGTGATAGCATTTATGGGTCTAATCGAGCACAAGCGAAAGTTCCATCGGGCTTATGCACAAGAATAACGGAACGCACAAGGGCTTAAGCTTTCACGCACATGACCGCTGTTTCGATTAGTTGTTGTACTTGCCATTGAATCTCCTTGGTTTCTTTTGGGATTGACACGTAGGGAGCTTTGTTTGAAGTGGCGCCCGGGATGAGGTCGATTCGATGCTCAATGCCTCAAGAGGAGGTAGACCCGAGGTAGCTCATCGGGGAAAACATCTTCAAATTCTGCAAAGAGATTGAAACACCAAAGGTAGCTCATGAGTGGTGTTAGTTTTGGTTCTCCATCCTTGCACACAAGGACAAAGTGCATCACACTCTCATGGGTTCTCACACACTTCTCTCATTTCATGTTTGGTGGCATAATATGAGGTTTTTCTCTAGGCAAAGAGGCGCCAAATTTGGCTTGTGGCTCTCACTCACTTTTTGGTGGCTCACTTTCACTCTTCTCTCTTTGGTTGGTGGCTTGTTTGTCGCTATCACTGACTAGAGACATGGGTCGAGGACATATTCTTTGCCTTTCATCTTGAAGCTATAGTGGTTTGTACGCCCATTGTGGAAGACACCACGGTCAAATTGCCATGGCCGCATCAAGGAGGAGGTGGCAAACGGTCATTGGGACCACATCACACTCCAAAGTGTCTTCATATGCACCGATTTTGAAGGATACTTGAACCGTGATGCTCAACTCAGATAGTGCCGAGTCACTTAGCCATTGAACTTGGGGTTATGATGCTTTTCTCGACCAATTGGAGCTTGAGTTTCTTGCTGTTGTGGCAACTACCTCCATTGATGATGACCTTGACGGATCTCCCATTGATGCCGGCCTTTTGTGGAAGATGTGGCATCTTGGTCTTCTTCTTGTTGATGTTGAAGTGTCAAGACCTTGGAGACAACAAGAAGCGGACTTGTATCTTCATCACAAAAGACTTGACCATCTTCATCCTCATTGATGCGCCGGCATGGCCACTTGCTCGATAGCGCCCATTTCATCTTCACTCATTGAGTCGAGGTGCCATCGCCGCTGAGTATCATGGTCCGCTTGTTGGTGCATTCATATGACTTGTGGCTCGGCCACCGCAAGTAAAACACTTGAAGGAGCTTGTCTTGACGGTCTCATCGCTTGGAGTAGATGATGAAGCACGCGGCTTGGGGTTGCTTATAGTAGGAGGAGGACGACTTGAACTAGTAGAAGCTTTGTAACTTGACTTGTCATCTTGGTGGATAAGGCTTGGTTGATGTCGTTGGAGTAGTTGTTGAAGCTTGTTGTTGGAGAAGTCAGATGTCTTGGATGAGTACTTGGCGATTTGAAGTCATCTTGCACTTGTCGCCCGCCTTTGTAGCTTGATGCACGAGCTCAATGAGGTTGGAGTAGGGTTGGAAGTCGGCGATCTTCTTGATGGGGTGGTTGACTCCATTCAAGAATCGTGCCATTGTTTGCTCATCATCCTCCGTGACATTGGCTCAATCATGGCAATTCCATTTCCTTGTAGTATTCTTCAACACTCTTTGTTCCTTGCTTGAGGAGTTGTAGCTTGAAGATCACTTGTAGTAGGTGGGCAAAGCGCGCTCTCATGACATCCTTCATTTGAGCCCAAGTGGTGATTGAGGTTCACCTCTTGCTTGTCGGCGCCAGGACTTGTTCCCACCATATGAGCACATAGTCTTGGAACTCAAGTGATGCCATAGCGATCTTCTCTTCCTCATAGTTGTGTGTTTAAAGATTTTGTCGACCTTCAATGCCCATGAGAGGTACTCTTCTCGATCATTTGTTCCATTGAACTTGGGCATTGTGAACTTGAGCTTGCTATAGCTTGTTCAACATCGTGTTGAGGTCGATGTTGATGATGACGTTTCTTGTCGGAGGATAATCATCCTCATGTTGCTCTTGGCGCAGGAGGAAGTCCATGATCAACTTGCTCTTGTCGACTTTGAGGTGGAGGTTGAGCTTGAGGAGTTTGTGGAGGAGCTTGGGGGCTTGACGCTGCGCACGCGGGATGGTAGTTCCTCTTGTATTTCTTCGAAGGGCTTCTCTTGATTGCGCCTTTCACTTGCATGTTGGCTATAGCTCGACTTGATGCTTGAAGGGCACGCCCGCCTCAAGAGCTTGTGCTTCGTTGTTGTTGTTGAAGACGCTGAGTCTCGCCGCCTTGTTGCTTTTGGTGTAGGCGCCGTTTGTTCTTGTTGTCGACGAAGACGTTGTCGTTTTGTGCTTGAGCAAACGCCACTTGGTTCGATTGAGGACGAGGAACTTGTTCATCAACTTGCTCTTGGGATGCTTGTCATGTAGCGGTCATAGATGCATGACGGCTTTGACGCTGCGCTCGTCAAGAGTGTTCGATGATGGTGTACTTGTGTCGGAGAAGGAGTCGGAGTGGCGACTTGAGTGGTCCGCCTTGAGTGTGAAGAGGTAGAAGTACGCCGTTCACCAACAAGGCGCGGATCTCGCCCATTCTTGCATCGTTTCTTTCAGCGACGAGTTTGTTGTCGGCTAATTCGTACGCTGCCGAGAGTCGCAAGTCGGTGGAGAGGTTGTCGATGCGTCGCCATTGCTTGTCTTTTGATGGAGAGTCATCAGCGCCAAAGAGGTGGCTCTGGTGACGATGATGACATGTCGCCGCCTTTGCTCGATGAAGAGTGGATTTGTAGAAGAACTTGGCCTATCCATCATTACAAGCAAATTGTGAGTTGGGAAGGAGAAGAACTAATACCAATGTACCTTTGACCGAAGTTGAAGATGAATCAAGTTCACTCAAATGCGGACAATGAAATAGCACTATTGGTACCGATCCTTGTCGATTATCACACCTACACAAGTAAAAGCTTTGGTGGAGCTTGGTTAGATGGTGGCACAAAATTGATTGCAATCGTTAGCTTGACTCAAAATGTTGAAGAAAAATTCAAGATATGCAACAAGGTACCAAGCAAGTAGGTACACGAAACACACACGCAAATAGATAAATGGATTGTGCAAACCAAAATGAGCCAAAATGTGGCATCCACTTAAAATGCTCTTGTTGCACAATACTAGAGAGACGCTAGCACGATTGCACAATAGGCGGATACGGAGCTTGTGCACAACCTACTAGGCAAAATGCAACGATCTCTATCCCAAGTATTCTATATGTATGGTGTATCGCGCAATGATCCAAGATGATCTTATATGACAATCTTAATGTTGTATGATGCTATGCTTGTTGCTTATAAGCTCTTTTGCTTATCTTTCCTCTTTGCTTAAAAGCTTGTGGCTCTTTCGAGCTCTTTTCTTATGCAAACTTGACTAACTAAGATAGCAATTTCAGATATGACAACTTTAGACACACAAGTTGATTCCAGATATGCACCCTCGATTGTATGTATGATATGGTGTATGCAACTAATGTGCACAAGTCATTGTCGGCAATACTCAATGGCTAGTCTCGGCGGGTAAGCAACGCAAAAGATGGTATATCATGGTTATCAATGCAATTGCAAGGTATGACAAAGATGTCGCCGGTTACCATTCGTAGCTAAGATGAGTAGCCACCAAATGAGCGCTTGTTGTTGATGTCACACCACGCCTAAATAGTCAAACACAAGAGGACACGGAATCTCACTCAAATTGTCGAACTCAAAATCGAATGGTAGTACGGAGGTTGAGACTTGGGGTTTGGCAAGTGGAAATGGTGGTGGATGGAATGGGAAGGGTATATGTGTGGATGGTGGTGGTGGTGGATGGGGGCCGCAGACCTGTAGCTTGGCGAGGAAGCCGGATGATCCGCCAGAGCCGATGATCCGCACGTCCGGATGATCTCGACTTGGTCCGGATGATCCGGCAGGTCAACCGCACACGGAACAACTCGGAAGAACACGTAAAATGGGGTGGAAATTGACGATTTTGGGATTTTGGATGGATTCGAGGGGAGAAGGTGAGGAACAGAAGATCCATATACATAATAATCGAATCCACTGATCAAAACAACAAAACATCATCAAAACCAAATCACAAAAAAAATTGGGGCTATTTTTGGTGGGATTTTGGATTTAGGACTAAAACAACAAAATCAAGCTAGAAAACACGGGTAGGGCTCCAAAACATGATCAACGCTCATGATACCATATGATGGGGTGGAACCCTAACCAATCTTTCACGCTTGACGGGATCCTACGCAGGAACACGAAGAACACGCGAAGAACAAGGAGTAACACGGGAAAACGAGAGAATCACTCAACCAACAAGGAATCGATCACACAAGTGCTAGATCAACATACACACATGAGATCCACAAGATACATAGTCAACTAGGGTAAGGATACAACGAACTGCTCATCTCCAAGAGGAGGCCTTGATGTTCTTCCTCAGATAGGGTCTTGAATACGCAGGGGATCTTTCTCCGAGGAGGTCCCGGAGAAGAGTGGATGAGATGAGCTGCCTCACACAAATATGAGCTAATCCAATGCTAAGTCTCAAAGTGAGGAGAGGGGTCCTATATATAGAGTCCTGGGCGAAGGGGTACATGGGCTCGCTTAACACGCTGCTGCAGCGCTTGCCGATGATCCGGATGAGGGTCCGATGATCCGGCCGGTCCGGATGATCCCGTGGAGGCTCGGATGAGCCGGATGGTCTTAGTGGTCGCAGAGGGCCGGACGCCCACCGAGGTCCGGATGTCCGGCCAGTCCGATGATCCCAAGACGGGTCCGGATGATCCGGCTTCAGCGTGGAGGTTCTGCTGGCTTTGCTGATTTAGCCGATCGCCCTGCCGGGTCCGGATCGCCCAGGCTCGTCTGGATCGTCCTGCCGCTGGTCCCGATTGGTTCGCCACCCCGGGTCTCCGCTTTCTCGATGTCTTCCGCTCGTTTCTCCTTGCTCTCCTTGCTCCTTCATGGTTCGATTTCTTGTACCTAAGTATGCATAGGTTTTCCGCTTGAGGTAGTAACCATGTCTCATGTGAATCGGCGAGGTTGTGAGAGGAGTGATGTCACCGGTTTCAAGAGCTTTGCACATGCTCGAGCCATCGGTCCTGTGCTGTTGTAGGTGTTGATGTAGAGTCCATGGGGATGATAAGGATGCTCCGCATCACAGAGGCCCAGAGTACCTCATTCAGCCTTAAGCAGACTTGGCCCCGAAGTCAAAGAACATCATTCGCCCCTGTTGACAAGTTTCTAAACCCATGGCACTTCTTTTGAAGCAAATTCAAGAGATTATGTTGCTTATAGACATTATCCCCTCGGTAGGGACAAACGTACCATTCTCGCAGGTGCTCTATGATCCCGCAATCTCATTTGGCCATAAATTGAAGAAAATCCAGCGGCTATATGCCTTATTCTCTCTTGTTACGGATGGCATGTCAGAATCTGCGCGCATGAAAGCTAAGAACAAAAGGGCCTTCCCGCATAGGTCAATATATATGTGGAAACGACATTCCAATCAGAGACGACAAGAAATTTTATGGCGTTAGGCAAAAGACGAGAAAATGAAGTACTTTCAAGGACCGCCATAGAATGGACACATGTTCACTAAAACGGTCATAATTATGTTATTCGAGTCCGTGTCGCACTCCATAACTACTAAACTGCCAAGCGAGCCCCAATCCGAAAATACTACACGCTATGCTTAGGAGGCCTGAGTACCTCAAATATGGCCTTAAGCAGGACTTATGGCCCCGAAAGTCAAAGAACATCATTCGTCGCCGCTTTTCTGCACAAGTTTCACCCATTGGCACTTCCTTTTGAAGGAAATTCGAGAGATTATGTTGCTTATAGACATTAGCCCCCGTAGGCTCAAACATACCTTTCGCAGGTTTCATGATCCGCAACTTATTTGGTCAGAATTGAAGAAAATCCGCCATTATATGCCTTATTCTCCTTGTTTTCACCGGATGGCATGTCAGAATCATGCGCGCGCCTGCAACAAAAGGGCATTCCCGGCATCGGTAAATATATGTGGAAACGATATTCCACTATAGAGGACAAGAAATTTTGGGGCGCTTAGGCAAAAAGCGACGAGAAAATGAAGTACTTTCAAGGACCGCCATAGAATGGACAGATGTTCACTAAAACGATCATAATTTTGTCATTCGGACCCGGTTCGACGCAAAAGTACTAAACTACTACAAGTAGCATGCGAATCCAAAAAGCACTCCTCGCTAGTGCCAGAGGTCTGGCACCTCTAATTCAGCCTTTAGCAGAATTTTGGCCGTGGAAAGTCAAAGAACATCATTCGCTGTTTTCGACAAGTTTCTAACCCATTGGCACTTCCTGAAGGAAATTCAAGAGATTTGTTCTTTATAGACATTAGCCCCGGTAGGGACAAACGCACATTCTACCTGCTCTATGATCCAAGCAACTCATTTGGCCATAAATTGAAGAAAATCCATCGGCTATATGCCTTATTCTCCTTTTTTTCCGATGGCATGTCAGAACTCATGCGCATGAAAGCCAAGAACAAAAGGGCATTCTGCATCGGTCAATATATATGTGGAAACGATATGTCCACTATAGAGGACAAGAAATTTGGGGCTAAGAAAAGCCACGAGAAAAAGAAGTTTTCAAGGATCGCCATAGAATGGACAGATGTTCACTAAAACGGTCATAATTTTGTCATTCGTCCGTGGTTTGACCCATAAGTACTAAACCGCCAGCAAGCAGTGTCCGAATCCAGAAATACTACCGCTTATGCTTAGGAGGCCCGAGTACCTCAATATGGCCATAAGTGACTTATTGGCCCGGAAAGTCAAAGAACATCATTTTCATTGCTTTTTTAAAAGTTTCAACCCATTGGCACTTCCTTTGAAGGAAATTCGTGAGATTATGTTGCTTATAGACATTAGCCCCTCGGTAGGCTTAAACATACCTTTCGCAGGTGTTCTATGATCCGGCATCTCATTTGGCCAGAATTGAAGAAAATCCAAATGGCTATATGCCTTATTCTCCTTGTTTTCACCGATGGCATGTCAGAACTTGCGCGCTGCGCCCGAACAAAAGGGCATTCTCGCATCGGTCAATATATATGTGGAAACGATATTCCACTATAGAGGACAAGAAATTTTGGGGCGCTCGACAAAAAGTTCAATAGAAATGAAGTACTTTCAAGGACTATAGAATGGACAGATGTTCACTAAAACGATCATAATTTTGTTATTCGAGTCCGTGGTCGGACCCATAGTATCTAAACTGTCACAAGTAGCATGCGAATCCAAAAGTTCTCCTCGCTTGCACCAGAGGCCCAGAGTACCTTCAAATTCAGCTCTGGCACGACTTTTGGCCCCGAAGTCAAAGAACATCATTCGCCGCTGTTTTCCGATAAGTTTCAACCCATTGACACTTCCTTTTGAAGGAAATTCAAGAGATTATGCGCTTATAGACATTAGCCCCGGTAGGTACAAACGCATTCATTCTCGGAGTGCTCTATGATCCCGCAATCTCATTTGGCCATTATGAAGAAATCCAATGCTATATGCCTTATTCTCCTGTTACCGGATGGCATGTCAGAACTCATGCTGAAAGCTAAGAACAAAAGGGCATTTGATGAGGACATCAATACCATTGTTACACCCACAGTTCTCATCGCTATACATACCGGACCAATTACTAGAGCTCACAAGACGCCAACTAAATTACTGTACTTTCGCTTTTTGGTAATGATTCTAATGTTCATGAGAATATGATGTCGCTTAAATTGATACATTTGTTTTGCTTACAAATGAAGGGCCTAGCTTGGAGAAGGATGAACATTGGAGCAAGAACAAGCATGGAGATGATGGCATGCTAAGGGGACAAGAATAGAGTTACAAGTGATGATTTCAGACTTGAAGCCACCATAATGAGTGCATGAAGCCTTGGACGAAATATACAAGATGCCACTTCATAAATTTCTGTCCAGAGCTATTCTAGGTGTCACACCTTATTATTGGGCAGGCCCATGTAATTTCGAAATACATTAGTATAGGCTATTTTAGAGTCCGATGTGTGGGGAAACAAGAGATAGGGTTAGTTTTAACCCTCCACCAAGGGCCATGAAATTCTCCCTCTTCCTCCATATATATACAGCCCTTAGGGCACCGCTTAGACTTGGGTTTTGTTTAGATTAAAAGTTCGCCATAGCTGCAATCTTCAGATTCGCTTGTGTTCCATTTAACCGTGAGAAAGGCCAGTAACCCCACCTGATCAATAAAGTTTATCTTATATTCGCAATATCCAGATTGCAATCTCAGCTTGCTTGTTCTTCGCTTGCTCACAGAAATAGACCCTCGTGGTCGTTGATCGTGTTCTGCAAGATGGTCAATAACCTCTCTGAGTTGGTTTAGCGATTGCTAAGGCGCGACGTCTACGACGCCAGAAGTCGGATCGCCAAAGTCGATTTCCACCAAAGCGAATCCACCATCTCATCGAAGACGACACCTTGCCCATATCAAGTGGTATCGATTTCCAAATGACGAGATTTTTACAGCTTTAGTTTAGATCGAGTCCGCCTTCATACCTATAGTCCAATAAAAGCCAAAAAATTAGGTTAGTTCATCCCGTCCAACTAACTGCCTTTGCATAATCTTTTTGTATTTGCTTTGTTGAATTTGGCGTTGCATCATCGTGTCAAGTTGCCGGTCTTAGCGCCTAGTCTTTTAGAGTTTCGAAGTTCGCTCACGTTGCCGCCGCCGCCGCCATATACCACCACCACATATTCACCCCATCCGAATCCATATACGCCACCACATATCCGCCGCCATCACGCCCATCCGAGTCCACCGCAACATATATCCGCCACCAACCGAAGTTCCACCAGATTCATCTCCGCCACCAACCGAAGTTCCACCAGATTCATCTCGCCACCAACCGAAGTTCCACCAGATTCATCTCGCCACCAAATCTAGTCCGAGTCCAAAGAATTGTTGCATTGTTCTCGATTTCCAGATCACGCGATATCCGAAGTCGGATACAGAGGACTCCAACTTCCAAGCCATCCGCAGAAGAAAAATAGTTCCAGCCAAAAAACTAAGTCTCGAAAATTTCGCTAGGCAGTTTTAGACCATTTGTAGACTTTTCCAAAAAAAATTTGTCATGAGCAAAAAAAAAAGAGGAAAAAGCAAAAAAAGAAAAAAAATTCAGAGTGTGTTCTCCCTTGTTTACGCAGCAAACAACGTGATTTTGTTAGTGTTCTAGGCTCACGCCTCTAGCACGGTTCAGCCTAGGACCAAAGACAGCATTGCCGCTGAGCCGCTTATTCAACTTTGCATCTCTCAATTGATTATTGCTGACATTTTTTGCTACCATATCATAAGCCTTCCCACTTACATACATCTACGCTCATGCTTGATTCTCCCGTAATCGCTATATCCAAGCTTTGAGAGTTTTGACTACAACGGTTTATCACCACCGCCGGGTAAGAACCGGTAAGAATTTGAGATTTGCTTGACGGGTTTAGATAACCACCACCACTTCTTAGTAGTCTCAGAGGATCATATTCTGGTGTTTTCTATTTGTCGCTAACCATGGTAGGATCACGTCGATGAGACTGATTGGGAGAACTCGATTTAACAAACAAATACATGATAAGTTTCAAAGAAATGATGATTGGACAGTAAGACGGTAAACAGATTTGACGAGGCCATGGAGAAGATAGATGGCATTGAGAAGACGCTTGAAACAAAGCTTGATAGCAAGTTTGATGAATTGCTCAAGCTTTACAACCACCGCTGCTGCACCTATCGACCTCAAGAACGACAACAACTACGCCTTCCGAATCAAGATGGATGAGCTCAGCAGGTTCCTATTGAGCCAGACAAAAATTCGTGCCGCTCCATCGCTGGCAGGCTTTTTGGCCTCGCCATCATTGCTGGTGGTACCGAGGAGGATGATGAGTATGTGGACGATTATGAGGATGAGGTTGATCAACATCGTAACCACGCGGCAACCACCAAAGACCACAACCACCGTGTCGCCCACATGCAAATAATGGCAATATTAGGGCTCCTCAGTACGAGATCATGACCATCTCCCTAAACTGAAATTGAATATTCCACCATTTGAGGGTAGATATGTTCCCGATATATATCTTACTTGGGAGTTAGAAACTGAACAACGATTTACATGTTTACAATATCCCGAGGAGAGACGTGTTTCATTGCTTGTGCTTTCACTAGCTTTGCATGTGTTTGGTGGTCTCAACATTGTAGATTATATCCGCCCAAACTACTTGGGGCTTGAAAACTGCTATGCGATTGCTGGGTTCCACCATATTATCAACGTGAATTACTTCAAAAATTGCAGCGCTTAAGACAAGGAAAAACTCAGAGAAGAATATTATCGAATTACAAACCGCTTGATTAGATGTGGTATTGTTGAGGAGAATGAAGCTATGCTTGCACGCTTTCCGGGTGGATTAAGAGAGATTCGCACTCATTCTAGACTATAAGGATTATAATAATATCACTTGTTTATTCCATCTTGCTTGTAAAGTCGAACGTGAAAGGATCGAGGTGCATTATGCCAAGACTAACTTTTCTCGCAGTCGACCTTCATCATGGACACCACGCGCATCATCTACTTCCACCGCACCATCACCTCCTTCAAAGCCACCTCCAACCGTGATACAAGAAAGCAGCACAACCACCACTGCTCGCCAAGAGCACACCGCTGCCTCAGACAGAGTTTCTTCTTCCATGGCCAATAGTAAGGCACACAAGTGATATTATTTGTCGTCGTAAGGAAGAGGACATTTTACAGAGAATGCAAATTCAGCTGGTGATGATTGCATCAGGATGGTGGGTATGAGTCCGCTTAGTGACTATGATGAGGAGACTTTGGCTCTTATTACACATGAGGAACACGATGGAGATGATTCTGATCATGAGACACAATACATGGCTGTCAAGATGCCGACAGTATGAATGTTTAGTTGCTCAACGTGTTTTGAGTGTGCAGGTTACAAGCGAGCAAAATCAGAGGCATAATTTGTTCCATACAAAGGAGTTGTGAAGGAACGCTTATTCAAGGCCATCATAGATGGAGGGAGCTGCAACAACTTGGCTAGCATGGAGATGGTGGAGAAGCTATCTCACCACAAGACCACATCCACATCCTTACTACATCCAATGGTTCAACAACAATGCAAGGTGAAGGTAACAACTGCATCGCTCGTGCATTTTAGTATCTCTACATATGCCGATTATGTTGATTGTGATGTGGTACCTATGCAAGCATGTTCCTTATTACTTGGTAGACCATGGCAATTTGATAAAAATTCGACACCATGGTAGAAACAATCAAGATACTCTTGTTCATAAGGATAAAATATTACTTTGCTTCCTATGACTCTCGAGTCCATTTTGAAAGATGATATTAATAGAGCTAATAAAGCAAAACAGAGAAAAATAAGAGCTAAAATCAGATTGTGGCAAAAGAATTTGAGCAACACATGAAGCCTAATAATAAACCATCTACTCGTTGTTTCAAATTAAATTGAAAAGTGCATGTTTACTTGCCACCAAACTGATATTGATGAGCTAGATTTTAGCAAATCTGTTTGCTATGCTTTTGTGTGCAAAGAGGCATTATTTTCATTCGAGGACGTGTTTTCCTCTTTGCCCCCTGCCGTCACTAACATTTTGCAGAGTTCGCCGACGCCTTCCACAAGACGTACACCGGATTACCACCTATTCGAGGGATTGAGCATCAAATTGACTTAATTTCGTGCATCATTACCCAACCTGCACCATACCGCACTCAATCCAGAGGAGACGAAGGAGATTATGCGCAAGCATGTGAGCTGCTCGACAAAGGTTATATACGCTAATCCCTTTAGTCCTTGTGCTGTTCCTATTATTCTAGTGCCGAAAAAGGATGGTACGTCACGATGTGTGTTGATTGTAGAGGCATCAATAATATTACTATTCGTATCGCCACCCTATTCCTAGGGTAGATGATATGCTTGATGAATTGAGTGGCTCTACAATATTCTCCAAAGTTGATTTATGAGTGGATACCATCAAATTCGTATGAAATTGGGAGATGAATGGAAAACAGCATTTAAAAACTAAGTTTGGATTATATGAGTGGTTAGTCATGCCTTTGGGTTAACTAATGCACCTAGTACTTTCATGAGATTAATGAACAAGTTTTACGTGCTTTCATTGACGATTTGTGGTAGTCTATTTTGATGATATACTGATTTATAGCAAATCTTTGGAAGAACATTTGGAACATTTACGCGTTGTTTTTAATGCTCTACGTGATGCACGCTTGTTTGGTAACCTTGGGAAGTGCACCTTTGCACCGATCGAGTATCTTTTCTTGGCTATGTTGTTACTCCACAGGAATTGAAGTTGATAAAGCCAAGATTGAAGCTATTGAGAGTTGGCCGAGCCCAAAACGGTCACACAAGTGAGGAGTTTCTGGCCTCGCTGGTTTCTATAGCGCTTGTAGAGAGATTTCAGCACCATTGCTGCACCTCTCAACGAGCTTACAAAGAAGGATGTGCCTTCTGCTTGGGGTACCACATGTGAAGAAGCCTTCACGGTATTGAAAGCTAAGTTGACACATGCCCTTTACTCCAACTTCCCGATTTTAATAAGACTTTTGAGCTTGAATGTGATGCTAGTGGAATTGGATTAGAGGTGTGTTATTACAAGATGGCAAACCTGTGTATACTTTTCTCAAAAATTGAGGGCCTAGTCTGAATTACTCTACTTATGATAAAGAATTATATGCTCTTGTTCGGACTTTAGAAACATGGCAACATTATTTATGGCCCAAAGAATTTGTTATACATTCGATCATGAATCTTTGAAACATATTAAAAGTCAAGCTAAACTGAATCGTAGACATGCTAAATGGGTTGAATTCATTGAGATTTTCCCTTATGTCATTAAACACAAGAAGGGTAAAGAAAATGTTATTGCGATGCATTGTCTCGCCGCTATACTATGCTTTCACAACTTGACTTCAAAATATTTGGTTTGGAGACCATCAAAGATCAATATGTACATGATGCTGATTTTAAAGATGTATTGCGTAATTGTAAAGAAGGAAGAACATGGAACAAGTTTGTCGTTAATGATGGATTTGTGTTCGTCAACAAGCTATGCATTCCACTAGCTCGCTCATTTTTGTTAGTTGCAGAGGCGATGGAGGAGGACTAATGGGACACTTTGGCGTGAAGAAGACGGAGGACGCCCCTGCTACACATTTCTTTTGGCCAAAGATGAGACGGATGTTGAGCGCTTTTATTGCTCAGACTACATGTCAAAAAGCTAAGTCACGACTCAATCCTCATGGTTTATATATGCCTTTGCTGCACTTAGTGTTCCTTGGGAGGATATATCTATGGACTTTGTTTTAGGTTTACCTAGAACAAAGAAGGGAGGGATAGCATATTTGTTGTCGGATAGATTCTCAAAATGGCACACTTTATACCATGTCATAAAAGCGATGATGTCACAATGTTGCTGATTTGTTCTTTCGTGAAATTATTCGCTTGCATGGTGTGCCAAATACTATTGTTTCAGATC
>JAHHZJ010008165.1:0-18209 GCA_021437245.1 Aegilops speltoides | reverse complement strand
TCCCGGACGGGTTTTCAGCAGAATCCCATGGTGTTGTTTTTGTAGAAAATAAAATTCTCGAATGCCAAACTCACGGAACACCTTAGAAAAATAAAGAAAAATCCTCGAAAAGATGAAGACCGGGGCCACACTGCCACGCTGGTGCCGGCGCGCTTCTCACCTCGTGGCCCTCGTGGCCCTCCGACGCCAACTCCAACTCCATATATTGGCTTTGGGAGAAAAATCAGAGAGAAGAAATCATCGCTTTTACGACATCGAGTCGCCAAGCCCTAATCTCTCTGAAGGCTGATTGGAGTTCGCTCGGGCCCGAGAGAGGGGATTCGTCAGCCGCCATCATAAACCATCCTCCATCACCAATTTCATGATGCTCACCGTCGGCGTGAGTAATTGCATCGTAGGCTTGCCGGACGGTGATGGGTTGGATGAGATTTATCATGTAATCGAAGTTAGTTTTGTTAGGTTTGATCCCTAGTATCCATTATGTTCGAGATTGATGTTGCTATGACTTTGCTATGCTTAATGCTTGTCACTAGGGCCCGAAAAGTGCCATGATTTCAGATATGAACCTATTATGTTTTCATGAATATATGTGTGTTCTAGATCCTATCTTGCAAGTCTATAGTCACCTACTATGTGTTATGATCCGCAACCCCAAAGTGACAATAATCGGACCACTCCGGTGATGACCATAGTTTGAGGAGTTCATGTATTCACTATGTGCTAATGCTTTGTTCCGTTCTCTATTAAAAGGAGGCCTTAATATCCCTTAGTTTCAATAGGACCCGCTGCCACGGAGGGTAGGACAAAAGATGTCATGCAAGTTCTTTTCCATAAGCACGTATGACTATATACTGAATACATGCCTACATTACATTGATGAACCTGGAGCAGTTCTCAGGTCACCCTATGTTATAATTGTTACATGATGAACCGCATCCGCATAATTATCCATCGCTAATCCGTGCCTACGAAGTTTTCCATATATCGTTCTCGCTTATTTACTTTTTTTCGCTATCATATAATCACTACAAAATACCAAAACATTACTTTTGTCGTTTTTACTTTTGCTACTATTACCACCACTATCATATTACTTTGCTACTAAACACTTTGCTACAGATACTAAGTTTCCTGTGTGGTTGAATTGACAACTCAGCTGCTAATACTTGAGAATATTCTTTGGCCCCTTGTGTTGAATCAATAAATTTGGGTTGAATACTCTACCTCAAAACTGCTATGATCCCCTATACTTGTGGGTTATCAAGACCTTTTTCTGGCGCTGCGGAGCATAGCTCTATTCTTTGAGTCACTTGGGATTTATATCTGCTGGACACTATGAAGAACTTGAAAGATGATCGAACTACTATTTTGCCCTCAACTACGAGGAGGTAAGGGACCGCCATCTAGCCTTGCACTAGATTCTCCTTCTTATGAGTAAGTTTATACACCTAAACCTACTATCGCTATTGATTCTGATATGTCGATGTTATTGATGATGCCACTCTACTATGCATGATACTTATGATGAAACTACTTTATGCTTGATACTACTGTGCCACTTGGTGAATTTCTTGATGAGCAAATTGCTAGGTCTAGAGAAAGAGAAATTATTGAACCTCGAACACGATGATGTTAGTGATGATGAACCTATGCCTGCTATTCCCGAGGGTTATCTTTTGATGTTGAATCTTCTACAGCTATTCTTGATTGCCAACTTAAGAGGTTGCTAGTTAAATGGAGTAAAGAATCTTTAGAGGTAGAATGAAACCCGACTCTGATTTTGCTACTTCACCTATCTCGTGTGCCCGATCAGATTATTATGATTTTTCTGTTGATCCAGTATATAATTACTTTGGTTGAATCTGATCCTTTTATGGCTATGAATCTAAAACTGTTGTGGCACATCTTACTAAGTTAAATGATATAGCTGCCTGTTTCACTAATAATGAGAGATCGCTACCTTTATTTACTTAAGATATTTCCGCTTCCTTAAAGGGTGATGCTAAGATATGGTATAATTCTCTTGATCCTCGGTTGTGTGCAAAGTCCCTGTGATATGATTTATTACTTTCTACTAAATATTTCCCGCTCATAAGAAACAAGCTGCTTTGAGGGAAATATACAATTTTGTGCAAATTGAAGAAGAGAGTCTCCCACAAGCTTGGGTGAGGCTTCAAGCTTACTTAATGCTTTGCCCGATCATCCTTAAGAAACCCGAAATATTTGATATCTTATAATGGACTAACCGATGCTTCCAAAGATTACCCGATAGTTGGGTGGTCTCTTGTGGAAAGAACAATGATGAAGCTGAATTCTATTGAATAATATGTTATTAATGAAAATAATTGGGCACCTCCCAGCTAACTCCGAGCCGCCCAGAGCAATTATCGAGCCTATTCCTAAACCAACTCCAAGAAGAGAGGTGTTCTTTCAAAGCTCCAAGATATGCAAGAGGCAGAAATTTGCGAAAAAAAGGTATTAAAGCTGAAGATGTTAAGAATTTACCTCTATTGAAGAAATACATGGTCTTAATTTCTACTCAGGTCAAGAAGTATAAGGATCTCAATCACTTGTCTTCCAAGAACTAACCCGATATCCCGACACAGTAGTAAAGGTAAATTCCTTCTCTATAGATATGATAAAAAGTGAAAGTCCCTCCTACTAAAATTGTTAGTCGCTGCTTGGATGAATTTGATGACTTTATATTTAAGCAAGATGACTGTAATGCCTATTTTGGTAGACAACCAAAATAATATGCTTTATTATTAAACGCTTAAGGATTATATGGTAGATATTAGAGGTGAACTCAAACGTTAAAGGTTACGTGTTCTATGGTTACCACTCATATACCAAAGTACTTAAAGCTCAAAAGAAGTGCTTAATGAATGAATAGTAAGAAAATGATTATGTTGTTATAGTGGTTACTAGAATGGAACGAATGACTCAAGAACCTTTGTATCTCGATAACACCCTAAGAGAATCGAGCAAGACTTTCAGAGAAATAATATTGATATAATTTTAGTTCTTCTAAAAAAGAAAAAGAGAAAATGATAGGACTTTTGCAAACTTTAGTGAACCCACGGTCAAACACCCCGAGAATCCAAATGATATTTCCTCTTCCGATGTCAAACATAATTAATGATGAACATGAACCTAGGTGATAAAGTTAATAATAATGTTCTAAATGATGCTCAACCAAATAATGATAATGATGTAGAGATTGAACCTGCTATTGATCTTTGATAACCCACAATCAAAGAATCAACGTTATAATATAAGAGATTTTGTTGCTAGGAAACACGTAAAGAAAGGGAACCATGGGTTCGTAATCCCATGCCTTTTCCTCCCAAACCATCCAAGAAAAGGATGATGAGGATTTTGAGCGCCAATAAATGATTAGACCCATCTGCTATGTATGCGATTAATCAATGTGCCCAAAACAACCTTATGCTAAGTATATGAAGGATATCATTACTATTAAAAGAAAGATACCAGAAGCTAAAATTTCCACCATGCACTAATTATACTTTTATGGGTGGAATACTAAAGAAACTTCTGATCCTGTACCCAACTATACCATGCTCCATTAAAAGAAATTATGTTAAAACTGCTTTATGATCTTTTGGAGCCGTAGTTAGTGTTATGCCTTTCTCTTTATATCGTAGACTTGATTTGAATAAGTTGACACTCACTGAAATATCTTTGCAAATGGTTGATAAATCAACCTCCTATAATGTCACGTATTTGTGAGGATGTACCTCATTGGTAGTTTAATGTTACTATTTTAACGGACTTTGTTATTCTTGATATTCCTGAGGATGATAGTATGTTCATTATTCTTGAAGACTTTAAGAATACTGCAGGCTGTAATTGACTGCAAAGGCAATATCACTTTTCATGTTAAAGGTAATGAGCACATATGTACATCTTCCCGAGGAAACAACTCAAGTTTATAGTATCATCTCTATTGGAAAATTCCATCTATTATATTTGGAGGTTTTGAATTTCTCCTACCATCACTAAGAAAAAAGTATGATATTCTTATTGTTGGGGATTTCATATCCTGCTGAGGTAACTTAGTGTTATTTGAAATTTCTCCGTCCCTGGATTATTCGAATGAGTTTGTTAACAAGACTTGATCAACCTGTTAGGTGGGTTCATTTTGATGGTCACGAGATGGATAAAACTAGAAGCACAACCTTCAGCATCTCTTTATATTTTCTGTTATTTAGTAGAAATAAAAGTAAAATAGTATTTTTCACTGTCTTCTCCGATTTATCTCAGGTAACATAAAAATATCCCAAAAATAAAAGTCTCCAAATGCCATGCCAATTTAATATGATTTTTTTCAGAATATTGATGAATTTACTAGGTAATTATCATTAGGGGAGTTGCACTGTACTACTGAGGGTGGAGGGCACGCCATTGCCCTCACTTTTAATCTCCTCCACTCTTCTTCTCCTTCATTCACATTAAAACCAACCAAATTTGAGTTCAATTTCCTCATTGTTGTGATTTTCGATCTCTTGCTCAAAGCACCTTCACAAAACTGCTTGGGAGATTGTTCCTGGTATGTGACCTCCATTGGTCCAATTATTTTGTTCTAGTGCTTTATTCATTGCAAATTTTGCTGCATAGGTGACCTGTTCTGAGCTTGTATGTCAAATTTATATGGTTCCAAGTAATTCTAATGCTTATATAGGCTCTAGGCACTTGTGGGAGTTGTTACTATCAATCTTATTGAAGTAGGTTCATTTTTATTTTGAAGTTACTAAAAATTCAGAATTTTTTAGAGGAAACAATATGCTTAGGAGGATGTTCCAAGGTGGTCCTCAAGGAAGCAAGGTCCTGTGCTTGCAACACGTGATGCCGACGAGGAACCACCAAGATACTCCTCGTGAGGCCTTGTGAATGGCCATCGGAAAATTTTATGAATCAAGTGGGAATCAAAGAAGAATTTAGCACATATTTGAGTAACACCGGTCTTGAGGACTTTGAAGATGACAAATGCCCCAAGATATGATCTCACAAGTTCATTTGTGAGGAGGTTTGAGTTTTCATCTTCCAATTCTCCTTCACCATGTTTGATCTTTATGACAAATCTTATACCATGGACTTAGAGGATTTTACTTCGCTTGCAAGTTTCAGATTAGTAATGTCGATCCCCTAAATCTGAATATAGAGACTTTCTTGCTAGAATAACTGTGGGGAATCTAGAGATATAACGCAAGCTACTATAGGGAGCATTCACTTTCCGCTATACATTATTTTGCTCTCTTCAGAGGTAGATGCATAAATGCTAAGGATGAAGCATGTCACATGTGTGTCCCTCGATCTCAGTATTCTCGGAGTGCCGTGTTAGGAGACCAATCTTATCATTTGGGAGCCATTGTAGCTCGCAGGTTGCATCGTAATAGACATAGCGAGATTTTTTGGAGAAATTTATGCAACCCACTTAGCTAATTTTCTTGAGGTAGACATTCGTGAGGGTGACATGGAGTTACCCCTCTTATTTAGATTTTGATTCTATGGTTTCCCACCAGTTTTTGAGAGGACTGAACCACTCTCCAAAGATCGACTAATCTTTGACAGTAAGTCGTAGTCCATGTTGCTTCTTCCTACTCCTCGTTTCTTTTGATTCACTGCAAAAGAAGATATATTATTACCAGAGAGGAGGCGATGAGTACGAAAGGAGAGTGGAGGCTGCCTGACTCCATGCTACACTCAGTAGTATAGCTCGCACACACTACTTAATCTCACTTCACCTATTGATATCCGCCAGCCATCCTCGGTATTAGACCAACTTAGGCCAAAAGCCTAAGCTTGGGGGAGTATGTATTTCCACCACATTACATTCATGTTCACACACACTCATTGCTAGATGTCGGTGCTCATACTCTTTCATTGTATTATCCATGCTAGTTTAAATTTCTTTTGCTTTCTTCTTGTGTGTTTGATAAACTTTAAGAAAACTGAAAAAATTAGTTAGTTTACTTTTCATGCTTGTAGTAGAATTAAAAAGAAAACCCAAAAATATTTCCGCTCTTCTTTTACTTGTTGGGAGCTTTCCGTAAATAGTTTTTCCTTTCTTTGGGGGTCGAGAAGACCATGATGAAAATGCTTAGTGGCTCTTATATGCATGATTGTTTATTTAACTTAGAGCCCATAGTACTTGTCTTCTCTTGAGTTGAATGCTTGCAGATTCTAGCTTAGTCCAATGCACGCACTTTATTATTATACACACCGCTCGGTCGTCAAGTGAAAGGCAATAATGATGATATATGATGAACTTATTGGGAAGAGAAAAGCTGGTATGAACTCGAATCTCTCTTGTTTTTGTAAATATGATGATTCATCGCTCCTGATTCAGCTATTATGAAGTAAACATATTTGCAATGACATTTAGAGATTATAGTTGCTTGTGCCATGCTTGATTAGCTATGAGTTATAATGGTTTACCTTATGTACAACATGCTATTAGAATGATTATGATGTGGTATGATGGGATGGTATCCTCTTTAAATGTATTGAGGACTCGACTTGGCACATGTTCACGATGTAGTTGAATCCAATCAACATAGCCTTCATGAATTACAATGTTTAGTCAGTCCTTGTTCTTAAAGGTGTCGGATTTATGTTTTATGGTCTCTAAAGGGCTAGCGAGATACCATTTTGTTATATCATGTTATGATTATTTTGAGAAAGTGTTGTCATCCCAGTTTTATTATTATGGCTCGCTAGCTGATTATGTTATTGATATGAGTAATTGTGAGACCTACGTGTCATTCTCGAGTATGGTTAGTTCATAATAATCATGAAACTTGAATGCTGGCTTTTCATGTTTACAATAACAAGAGCAAAACAGAGTTTGTAAAAGTTTTTTTTTATCTTTCAGTTTGTCAACCTAATTGTTGAGGACAAGCAAGGGTTTAAGCTTTGGGGAGTTGATACGCCTCGTCAGATCTACTTTTCCAAACACTTTTGCCCTTGTTTTGACTCTAACTTGTATGATTTGAATGGAACTAACCTCGATCGATGCTATTTTCTCGCAGAACTACCATGGTGTTGTTTTTGTCGTAAAATAAAAATTCTCAATGTCCTAAAACCCACGAACACCTTAGAAAAAATAAAGAAAATCCTCAAAAGATGAAGACCAGGGGCCCACACCTGCCATGAGGGTGGGCGCCTCGGCGCGCTTCTCCCAGGCCTCGGGCCTCCGATGCCAACTCCAACTCCATATATTGGCTTTTGGGAGAAAAAATCGAGAGAAGAAATCATCGCTTTACGACACGGAGTCGCCGCAAGCCCTAATCTCTGAGGGCTGATCTCGAGTCCGCTCAGGCTCGAGAGGGGATTAGTCGCCGCCGCCATCATCAACCATCCTCCATCACCAATTTCATGATGCTCACCGTCGGCGTGAGTAATTGCATCGTAGGCTTGCTGGACGGTGATGGGTTGGATGAGATTTATCATGTAATCGAGTTAGTTTTGTTAGGGTTTGATCCCTAGTATCCATTATGTTCTGAGATTGATGTTGCTATGACTTTGCTAGGCTTAATGCTTGTCACTAGGGCCCGAGTGCCATGATTTCAGATCTAAACCTATTACATTTTCATGAATATATGTGTGTTCTAGATCCTATCTTGCAAGTCTATAGTCACCTACTATGTGTTATGATCCGCAACCCCAAAGTGACAATAATCGGACCACTCCTGTGATGACCATAGTTTGAGGAGTTCATGTATTCACTATGTGCTAATGCTTTGTTCCGTTCTCTATTAAAAGGAGGCCTTAATATCCCTTAGTTTCAATAGGACCCCTGCCACGGAGGGTAGGACAAAAGATGGCATGCAAGTTCTTTTCCATAAGCACGTATGACTATATACTGAGTACATGCCTACATTACATTGATGAACTGGAGCTAGTTCTATGTCACCCTATGTTATAATCTTACATGACGAACCGCATCCGCATAATTATCCATCGCTAATCCGTGCCTACGAAGTTTTCCATATATCGTTCTCGCTATTTACTTTTCCGCTAATCATATAATCACTACAAAATACCAAAAACATTACTTTTGTTGTTTTACTTTTGCTACTATTACCACCACTATCATATTACTTTGCTACTAAACACTTTGTGCAGATACTAAGTTTCTAGGTGTGGTTGAATCGACAACTCAGTGCTAATACTTGAGAATATTCTTTGGCTCCCTTGTGTCGAATCAATAAATTTGGGTTGAATACTCTACCCTCGAAAACTGTTGTGATCCCCTATGCTTGTGGGTTATCGTCCTGGTCTCGTAGCGCCCACCAGCTCATCCTCCAATCCACCGTAGCACCAAACCCGACCCCATCCGAACTCCACCGCCCAGAGCTCGCTTCGGCAAGCTCACCACCTCAACGCCTCCCACTTGCCCCATTTGATGTCGCCACCCACGTAGAGCCCTCTGTCGCTAGTTTGGTCGTGAGGGCGAACCCTAAGCCCTCCCGCCAGAAGCCATTACGGCCGAGCCGCAAGTTTGACTCTTTGACCATGGGTTCGATTTCCCTGGGTCACCGACAGTGGGCCCGGATCTAATTAACTTAGGTTAGTATTTCGACTTAACACTAATTAACTCTAATTAGTTGTGTCATATACAATGGCCCTACAGTCGTTCTGACCTAGACCAAGCGTTGACTTGTCGACATCACACCGATGTCATCCTCGCAAGAAGTAATTTCAGATTTAAAATAATTCAGAAATTCTAGAAAATAGCTAAAACTTCTAAAATTCATATAAATCAATCGTAGTCTAAAATGAAATAATTTATATATGAAAAGTGATCAAAAATCCAATCTATTCATCTCGATCGTTTCATGCATGATAAAGCAACTTAACCTTGTTGTTTAGATCAAAACATGATAATGCACTTTATAAGTTCAAAGTTTGATTTTGAACTTGAACCTTGGGTTCAAAATAGCTCAAACCCTTCTGGTTTGGTTGCATTAGCTCAAATCACAGCATATTGTGATGTCATTATCATGCATCATAATTGTTGCATTGCATTGATTGTGTTCTTCCTTGTTTGCCGGTATTTTTTTCCTCTCAGTAGACGTGGTTCCGACGATGAGTTCGATGACACCGATGAAGAGCTATACTATCTTCAGAAGTGCCAGGCAAGCAAAAACCCCTTGTTCATTCCGATACAATCCCACTCTCTCGCTTCTCTTCATCGATTAGGACAACAACGATTCATCTGTTACATGCTACAGTAGTTGAGCCCTTTCCTATGCATGACCCACATTCACAAAGAAATAGATGAAACCCACTAGCATGAGTAGGAGTTGTTTGAGCCCCGATGTGCCTACTCATTCATGCTTGTTTGTCATGCCCGCCACGCTTAGAGTTGAGTCAGTCTCGATTCATCGTGATGAATTGGAAATTTGTAAACATGTCCATCGCTAAGAGCGGTAAGTGTGTGAACACGATTTGGTAAAGGCAGGTGAGAGGCCATGTAGGAGTACATGGTGGGTTGTCTCATTGAATCCATCCTCGAACCGAAGTTCTATGTTTGTGATCCATGAACAATTGCTACCATACATTGGGTTTCGTAACTCGACCCTCTCGACTTATTAGTGACTCGATCTCTATCCGTGAGTTGCAACTAGTTTCGTGTTTGTAGGTAGTTCTAGTAGTCTACCAAGTGGCACCCTGCATGTGGGCTTGGAAAGACCACGCAAAGGGCATGGTGTACCAAGGCCACCCATTTGGTGGGATTGGGAACCTGCTCACATCATTTGGGGCGTGGAGCACACCCCTGGTCGGATTCTCATGATGGAACCGAATAGGCGATAAACCCGACTAGAGACTTGCGTGGTTAGTCAGTCATGGCCGACACCTCACATGCTTTCGCTTGAAGGTTGCCGAGATATGTGACATGTACATGGAGGTAAGTGGCGAGAGCATGTGAAGAAGCACACTCGCAGGTTAACATCATCTATTCAATAGCCGCTTTGTTGGGGAACGAGTAGAAATTCAAAATTTTCTACACATCACCAAGATCAATCCATGGAGTAATCTAGCAACGAGGGAAAGGGAGTGCATCTACATACCCTTGTAGATCGCTAAGCGAAGCATTCAAGTGAACGGGTTGATGGAGTCGCACTGCCGTGATCCAAATCACCGATGATCCTAGTGCCGAACGGACGGCACCTCCGCCTTCAACACACATACAGCCCGATGACATCTCCCATGCCTTGATCCAGCAAGGAGAGAGGGAGAGGTTAGGGAAGACTGGCCCAGCAGCAGCACGACGCAGCAGTGGTGGTGGAGGAGCGTGGCACTCCAAACAGGCTTCGCCAAGCACCGCAAGAGATGAGGAGGGAGAGGGTAGGGCTGCGCCAAGAAGGGGATCAAATCATGTGTTGGGCAGCCCCCAAACCTCAAGTATATATAGGGAAGAGGAGGGTTGTGCCCCCACCAGGGTTCCCTCCCAGGTGTGGAGGCAGCCCCAGATCCCATCTGGTGGTGGCTAAGGGGAGAGGGGCGCACCTAGGGTGGGCCTTAGGCCCATCTCGACCTAGGGTTTGCCCCTCCCACTCTCCCCACGCTTTGGCCTTGGTGGGTGCACCAGCCCACCCGAGCTGGTCCCTCCCACACTTGGCCCACACAGCCTTCTGGGTGGGTCCCACGTGGACCCTCGACCTCCCTGGTCCCAGACGCTATCGATAGCACCAAACTTTTCCATGACCAAAGTAGGACTTCCCATATATAAATCTTTAACTCGAACCATTCCTAACTCCTCGTGACGTCCGGATCTCATCCGACTCAACAACATTCGTAACCACGCATATTTATTTCCTATAACCCTAGCATCATCGAACCTTATGTGTAGACCCTACGGCTCGGAGACACGAGACATGACCGAGACAATTCTCCACCAATAACCAACAGGGGATCTCGATACCCATGTTGGCTCCCACATGTTCCACGATGATCTCATCGGATGAACCACGATGTCGAGGATTCAATCAATCCCGTATTCAATTCCCTTTGTCTAGCGGTATAGTACTTGCCCGAGATTCGATCGCTGTATCCCGATACCTTGTTCAATCTCGCACGCAAGTCTCTTTACTCGCTCCGAACACATCATCCCGTGATCAGCCCCTTGGTCACATTGTGCACATTATGATGATGTCCTACCAAGGGGCCCAGAGATACCTCTCCCACACGGAGTGACAAATCCACCTCGATTCGTGCTAATCCAATGACACTTTCGAGATACCCGAGTGCACCTTTATAGCCACCCAGCCATTGCTAGACGCTTTGGTACACCCAAAGCATTCCTAAGGTATCCCGAGTTGCACAATCTCATGGTCTAAGGAAATGATACTTGACATTAGAAAAGCTTTAGCATACCTAACTACACGATCTTTGTGCTAGGCTTAGGATTGTCTTGTCCATCACATCATTCTCCTAATGATGTGATCCCGTTATCAACACATCCAATGTCCATGGTCGTGAAACTATAACCATCTATCGATCAACGAGCTAGTCAACTAGAGGCTTACTAGGGACATGGTGTTGTCTATGTATCCACACATGTTCCGAAGTTTCCCATCGATACAATTATAGCATGGATAATAAACGATTATCATGAACACGGAAATATAATAATAATAACTAATTTATTATTGCCTCTAGGCATATTTCCAACAGCTCCCACTTGCACTAGAGTCAATAATCTAGTTCACATCGCCATGTGATTAACACTCACGTGTCACATCGCCATGTGACCAACATCCTAAGAGTTTACTAGTGTCACTAAACTAGTTCACATCATCATGTGATTAAGACTCAATGAGTTCTGGGGTTTGATCATGTTTTGCTTGTGAGAGAGGTTTTAGTCAACGGGTCTGCAACATTCAGATCCGTATGTACTTCGCAAATCTCTAGGTCATATTGTAAATGCCGCTTCCACGCTCCACTTTGTCGGTGTACTAAAGTAGGGGTACCTTAGTACCCCGAACTTGTGCACGGGCGGTCAGACACTCATGCAAGGCTTGCTCGGACGCCCGCCAAGACCCTCCGCCACACCTACTACTGCCATTCAAGAACGAAGTATTAACCAAAGAAAATGAAGGCCCCGACAAGAGGAGCTTGCCGGAAGGCCGTCCTGGCATTCTCCAAGACTTGCCGCGCACTCAAGACGCTTCCAGAAGACTCGACGCGCAAGCTTGCCGCACGACAAGAAAAGGGTCACGAAGGCACTTGCCGCGCAAGGCTACCACCCAAACTCCAACAGATCCGGCGACGTGTCAACACAAGGCCATCCCGAGGGCACGGGGCGCATCAGCAGCTATCGCGGGCGAGGTGGCAAACGGAGTCGACAGAGACGCCATCGTGGCAACCGTGGCTCACTTAACGGTCACCTTCAGACTGTGCGACCGGACGGGCATTAAATGCCCTTGTCCCCCGCCGAGTTGGGTAGGGTCATCAGCGTCATCAGTTGTACCAACCCGCGATTTTACCTTTCTACCCCCTCTTCCCACGCCGCCACCTATGGATGCCCCTTCAGAGTATAAAAGGGAGGCCCGTGGCGCACGAGAAGGGGTTCGGTCCATTCGACACCCACAACACCACCATACGCCGCATGCTCGAGCGAGATCAAATATAATCACGAAAGCAGCAGAGGGGTTTTATCTCCGAGAGCCCCAAGATGGGTAAAATTGCCTGCCTCTCAAGCGCCGACTCGATCCGCTCACAAGACGCCCCGCCTCCCTTGCCGGACTAGAAGGGGCCCAAGTGCCCCATAGGTGCTCGAGGCCACAGCGAGACACGCCGACATCTTTGGCGCGCTAGGGGGCGCTGTCGGAGACCGATCCGGCTCTCGACGCGCAGCATCAACACCTTCACAACATGCCACCAAAGAAGAAGCCTTCAGAGGTGGCCGCCCGTTTACATCAATTCCACCACCATCGCCGGAGCAAGCCGGGCGGGGTGGACGCCGGGAGAGCTGGCGCCGACGTGGGACGACGCCGTCACCAGATCCAAGAACAAGGCCCCGCAAGCGCCGGGCGACAAGGCAGACGCCGCACCTTCCCAGGAGGTGCAAGGTCAACAACCCCGGTGCTTCCTAGCACCGCGGCTTGCATTGAGCAAGGCTGCCGGTGGGTCGCGGACGCCGAGGCCAGCATGCACGCAAGCATGCGCAGCAAGGTACGCTTCCCGGACGGGTGTTGCTCTCCTAATCCAGCTTGGGAGTCCGAGATATCCGCCTCGCCGCTCACCACCCGCCTAAAAAGCAGAGGAAGGCTGCCCGAGCCTACTGTTTCGACTACCCTCCACCAAGACAAGATCGACGATCGAGGATGACCATATATACCTCATCGGTTTCGCTAACGGCGATAAGCCCCGCAACCGAAAGCACATCAAGGCCTCGCAAGACACCCAGCGCAAGTTAACGCCGATAAGATCATTGGGTGCATACTTCGCACTCCCAGCCCAAGGCTAAGATCGCCAATTTTGCCGGACCAACCCCGACCGACTCCACCGCTGCCGTGACCGCTGAACTCGCCAGGACCAGCGCCACGCTTTCCAAGAACGGCAACATGAAGACGCCGCACCAAGATAGAGCGCAGAAGGGAAGCGCGACGTTAATCCGACAGCGCTGGGCCCACTCACGACGCATGCACCCGGAGAGCAGCGACTTGTCAGACGCGCGGGTTGCCCTCGCTCACCCGAGAGCCGCGGCAAGTCCAAAGGGCCCAAAACCAAGAACTTCAGCCGACGCGTCGAGAAGTATGATGGCAGGATTCATCCGCGGAGTTCCTCAAGATCTACACCATCGCGTGCAAAGCGCCGGGGCGCGACGAGAAGATCCTTGCTAACTACTTCCACCGGGTACTCAAGCCCAACGCCGATCTTGGCTCATGCACTTGCCGGACGGCTCCATCTCTTCATGGGCGACCAGGTCATCAGCTTGTCGGCGCTTTCACAGGCCACAAACCCCATGGCCAGAAAGCGACTGCATTTGCTCGCCCGTATGAAGGGAGCCTCGCAAGTACATACAGATTCGGCCAGTGCAACGCAACATCCCTGACGCCCACCCGCCATGTTATCAGCGTTCCATCGAACGCGCAACCGCCGGATGAGAGAGTAGATGGCGGGTGTAAGATCGAGATGTCACGAAGCTCTATGCTCGCCGCAAGTGTGCACGGGCTGAGGAAGGGAGGAAAATTCTGAGAGATTGCAGGAGCAGTAGGGTCTCGACAAGGAGGATGCCGCCGCGCAAGGAAGAACCAAGGCGGAACAACAGAAGAGAAAGGCTAAGGAGGTGCTGGCGCTGAGCATTCCAAGCAACGGAGGCAGCTCCACAAGGCCAAAGCCGATGACTCGGGCGAGGCCGCAGCGCCGACAAGCAGTGATGGCTCGCAAGCGATATTGCAAGATCCACCGCACAAGGGCCACGATCTCCAAACCTGCAAGAAAGTGGAGCAGATGGCGGAGCTACAAGCTGAGTACGAGCGCCGACAAGGAGAGAGCCCAGGAGGTGGCGGAGGATCCGCAAGAAGCTTCCACCGGGAGGACACCACAGAAGGTCAAGCCGCTGCAGGAGACAGCCTCCCGCCGCCGCGACAAGGACGAAGATGAAGAAGAGGATGATGAGATGGAGGAGGATGAGACTGAGACCAGAGTTTCAAGGCACAGAGGTGTTGGCATCGACGGGCGGCGCCTTCAAGACGCTCACACCACCAACTCAAGCAAAGGTGCAGAGGTAAATGCCGCGAGCTCGTCTGGCCGAGTCGCAAGAAGCCCTTGAAGTGGTCCGCACGCCCATCGCCTTTGACGTTGAGGATCATCCCGACGCATCACCGCGTCGGGTGCTTGCCGATGTTGGTCTCACTCAACAATCCGCAACCTCAAGGTCACGAAGATGTTGGTTGACGGCGGGCCGCCTGAACCTCGATCTCTCCACAAGTGCTCAAGAAGCTCCAGATCCCCGGCTACCAGCTCAAGAAACGGTACCTTTCAAGGGATAAATCCAGAAGGAGCAAGCCCAAGGAAGATCACACCGCCAGGACGCTTGGCAGCGAAGTTGAATTTCGTGACGAGAAAGTCACATTTGACGTTGCCGATATCCCATTGCCCTACAATGGGATACTAGGCCGCCCCGCCGCTGTTCATGGCAGCTCTCACTACGCCTACAGCGGCTTAAGATGCCTGGTCCGATAAGTGTCATTTATGTCCAAGGTGACAAGAAGGATGCGCTTTATCTCGCCGACAAGATCTACCGAAGCAGAGCCGTGACAGAGCGCAGCCACTTGCCGCCAAGCTCTCCGGGAAAGAAGAAAGCCGAGTCCGCAAAGCAGCTCGTGTCCACTCCGCAAGCGCCTCCGGAGTGCGCGCGCGCCGAGGACACGCCATCGAAGCCCCCGCAAGTGCAAGAAGACAAAGGCAGATCTGCCAAAGACTAAGCCCGCAAGAACAGCTCGTGCTCGCCCGCAAACACGCTCGGAGTGAGCATACGCTGCCGAGGATGCGCCATCGAGCCCACCGCCAAGAGGGCGAAGAAGGCGCCCAGCTTCGAGCTTTTGAATTGTATTTTTGAGAACTGCACTTTGTATGAAGAACCTCCGCAGAAGGGTTGAGTCGTAGCTAAGTTGCACCTTTGATCTGTTTCGAGTCCGCTGACGATGAAAGCGCTGCAACTAGCCCGACGAGTTCTCCCTCCGAAGCAACACCGCCACGGCTGCTGATGTCCCGTGACTCAGCAAGTGTGTTTGCACCTGGGGTTCTCAAAACGTGAAGGTGAAAAACATACAAGGGAGGAGGTCAAGGGAAGTACGGCTCGGGGATCAAGAAGACGGAAAAGCTAAGTCACCCGAAGCTTTTGTGCAGAGCACTTTAGTCCTAAGCTTTTATGTTATAGTCTCGAAGCTGCATTCCTTGTACGAAAAAACTGGCGCTGGAGGAACCAGCTCGGTTGAGTTAGCGCCCTTGTTTTGTTTCCGAGTCCGCACAATACAAGTGCGCCAGAATCGCCCGAGAAGGTTTTTGCCGAAACAACACCGCCAATGGGCAGCTGATGTTCCGGACTCAGCCGTAGTTAGCGCCGCAAGTTCCCTAGAAGGGGTAGAAACGCATAAGGACGAATGGAATAGAGGAAGTAACGGGCAAGCCTTGCCGTGGGCGCCCTTCAGATGAGAAACTTAGCGCAGAGGAGCCGACTCATGGCTAAGTTGTCTTTGATTTGTTTTCGAGTCCGCCAAACAATGAAAAGCGCCGCACTAAGCCCGACGAGGTTCTTCCGGAGGCTACACCGCCAAAGCTGCTGATGTTCCGGACTCAAGAAGCGGTATGCCCCGGCAAGTTCCCTAAAAGCGAGAGTATAAACATACCAAGGACTGAAATATAGCATTGCGCTGTCAACGCGGGTTACGCTATGAAGAGCAACTTATTACGGTGTGCTCGCTTATTTTCGTGACTATGATAGCAGCGATAAGGAAAAACCGGAAGGGCACACTGTGCGAGGGCTCGCAAATCAGCTCGCTACTGGGGCTGCGAGTATCGGTTCCTCCGCAGCAGGCCGATCCTGAGACCGCCACGCCGCAACAAGGACAAGGAAAGGCGACCGCACTAGGTCTCGGCGGAGCCAGGGTTGCTGGGAGCTGCAAATGCCAAGATTTCTCCCCGGCAAGCTAGAGTCGCCGGGGGCTGCGGTGTCAGATAAGTTTTTCATCCCTCGTCATGCATCCTCTTATGGACTGGGAAAGGCGGGCCGGCCCTGAACGAAAGTGTGCCTTGTAAAAGAAACTCAGGCGCTGAGGGAGCGAAGTCAGCCTAGTTGCGCCTTTGATTTGTTTCCGAGTCCGCTTAACAATACAAGCGCTACAGAATCGCCCGACGAGGTTTCTTTGCCGGAAGCAACATCGCCGGGGCTGCCGACGCTCCAAGACTACAAGACGCTGTGTTTGCCGCAAGTTCCCTAGAAGGCGGTGGGAACATACAAGGCACAAAACCAAGTAAAGGACTTAACCCGCAAGCGCTTCCTCTTTTCATTAAAAACATCCCAGTCTAGTACGAGTCCATAGAGGATGAAAACATGATAGAGAGGATTACATATTTTAAATACAGCTAAGGCCAAGGCTTACAAACTAAGAAGATAAGATGCCCGTAATCCTCTCTTGTTTCTCTCTTCGAGGTAGGTCAAGGAGGCCCCTGCAAGAGAAGCTTGCCGAAGGGCAAAAGGGCGCTTAGGTGAGCTACGGCCAGAAGACACCAAGAGAACACCCCAGGCCGCCAGAGCTTGCGGAGACGGAGGCGCTCGGAAGGAGCTCAAGACGGGTGGTGGGACGCCAAGATGCCGAGGGCACTCGCCTCAGATTCGACTTGACGGCCTTGCCGCCACCCCTCTTCCTTCTTCCGCAGCCTCCCCACGCCACCGCCCAAGGAGACGGCCCCGGAGTTAAGGCCGGCGACCCGGTGATGGGTGTCCGGGCACGCGAGGCAGGCCCGACGCCTAGTCGACCCGCCGTCTCGCTATCGCTATCGCCCCTCCTCATCACTTCGCTGAGGAGGGGCTCGCATCGGAGGAGCTGTCCACACAAGATCTCGCCCGGTGCCGGAGTCCTCAAGACCTTGACGGCGCAGAAGGTCGCCTCCATTAACTTAAAATGGAGGGTAAACCCCGCCCAAGCTGTGGATGCGCAAATGTTTTCCACCGATCAGGACATCACGCCGGGCTGGGGATACGACACTAACTCGAAAAGTCGCTGATCCCGCAAGACCTCATGCGCAACTCCAACATCTCGGGCGGATCCGCTCCATCGCGCCGCAGAATGGAGCCGAAGTCGAGGCGGCGACGAGGTGCTCGGGCAGTTTGATGAAGAACTCCCACGGGTCGCTCCCGATGGACCGCCGAGGAGAGGAGCTGCCGGCGGGGCGAGGTTGGCGCACCGCCGCCGCCTCTTCCCGAGCACCTCGACTGCCCTCGACCTCGCTCCGCAGCTCGCCTCCTCCTCGGTGGGCCCCGCCACAGTGTGTAGGGAGAGGCTGCTCCGAGGCAACCTCGCTGCCACTGCTGAAGGACTGGGTTTCTCCTCCATGGCAAGGGGAGGAAGAGAGGTAAGAGGAAGCAAGGAGAAGATGGGAAGTGCGAGATTTTGCGCCCTTCCGCTTTTTAAGGAGCAAAGTGGGACTACCGCCGATCAGCCAATCGGAGC
>JAHHZJ010008164.1:0-40812 GCA_021437245.1 Aegilops speltoides | reverse complement strand
AAATTATAGAATTCTATGGCTAAGTGAGAGTGTTCAAGCATTATAAGTCCGGTTGCCTTGTTAAATCGTGTTGGCGCCTCCTAGATGGACCCAAAAATGGGAACAAGAGTGCTCAAGTTTATCACCGAACACCCGGCACTTGTGGCTTGGGGTTTGAACGAACGACTTGCCATCTCTTAGAGTTTACAAATGGTCACTGAGAAGGTAATATTTTAAATTAAACAAGCATTGCTCATGGCGCATATAAGCGAAGTTTTCAGCGCCCAGGATAAATACAGCGAGTTCACTCAAAGATTACATTTGGGAGCACTCATCACCAATCTCGCAGGCTCCCTTGAGGACAACTTTATAATACCGCTCCGGCGTGCGATGCTCCTTGCCCGGCGGAGGTCGGTCCGTGAAGCTTCTCGCATCGGTTTGCCCATTGCACCTTTATGCGGGCAAGGGCCCGACAAGCGCTTGATCTGGTGAGTGCTTGACTACATCAAGCACAGGGCACGCATCCACCAGCCGCCCTGCAGGCCAAAAGTAGCTGCACGCATCTGTCGAACCCGCAGCCGGACTATAAGAGACCCTTCATAGCCTCCTCGGCTACCTTGTGGAGTTCGACCAATTGCTTCATTTGATTAAACCACAGGCTGCCGGATGGCCGACCTCGATCTTGAGACCGAAGACCTTCTCCGTCGAGCTCCCCTCCTCGCCCACGATAGAATGCGGCGGCATCGGGCGCTACTATCTGTGGAGATAAGCATACAGAGAGCTCGGAGAGTCGGGTAAGTCTCGGGTAATTCGAACTAACATGCCTGCTTTGCATGAAAAATGCCTTACCGCCGCTATCTTCTTTATGTCCTCAACCTCTGAAGAGGCCTTACGGGCCTCGGCCTTGGCGGACTTGGCACTTTCGAGAGCGAGGCAAGCTCGGACTCTCGAGTCTTGAGTCGCCTCCAAACCTCATGCTTTTCCATGAGGCACAGGCTCTTCTTGCGAACTTCCGCCACCGGCGCCTCTTGCTTTTCTCGCTCAGCCCGTTCCGGCGTGCATTGCGTTGACGCGGACCACGGCATCCTTGAGGCTGCCACCTCGTTAGTGGCCCCACAATACACATATTATCCTTGTTAATTTTATTTGCAGCAAAATCCTTTTACATAAGGTACTTATTCAAAGAGGTGTTACTCACCTTCTTTCTCCTCAGCTACTTCTTTGCATGGCGAGCTCTTGCTCGGACCGCTCGAGATCCTTTTCAACACCTCGACCTCCGCCCGTTAATGCGGCGTGAGGTCGATAAGCGCAACACTGCAAACCCATATTGACATATTTTTAGCAACCCTGCGTATATCTTGTTAGATCCTCGGTCGGCTTTTCTTTCCAGACACCGAACTAAGCATCGAGGGCTCTTGTCTCTGCGGTATTACATTACATAATTTTAACTTCTTACCTCAAAGCTTTGTTAGAAGGCTGCTGCAGGGCTTTGGTCGACCCGCTCTTGGCGAGCTGAACCTTCTCAATCACCGCACTCATGATAGTGCGGTGTTCTTCCTCGATGGGCGCCTTTAAGCGCCTCCAACAGGTTATTCCGGCGCCTCCGGTTGGGCGGAGGCTGCGGCGTCATGGTCCTGCCCTTCTTTGAAAGGGCGCTTGCGGACTCTGGAACCCTCTGGGTTCGATGTAGAGTCGGCACAAAGTCAGAAAGATGCTTTGGCAGGCGCCTCTGGAGCCTCCTCTGATGGGTCCCCTCTTGGGATCCCACCTCGGCGTCCTCGTCGGTAGCGTGGGGTAGAGGCAGTGGGGACGGAATTCACGTCCGGCAGAAGCCAACGACCGCTCGCCAGTCGGGGAGATCATCCTGGCGGACTACGGGCGAGAATGCGGCGTTAGAAGGATACTACGTGACATGAAAAGTGCGGCATATAAATCGATCAGGATACTTACGATCCTGCGGACGCCTAGCCCTTAGAGGCCACTCATCCTGCCGCCCGCTAATGTTGGCGAAACTGTCCGGGGGGATAGTTCTCCCCCTCTTGGACCCTTCGGCCTCCTCGATTGGGGAAGCCTTCCTCTTCTTCTCTCCCTCCTCCGGGAGAGAATACTCCCTCCTCCTCGTCTTGAGGGAGAGAGTCCTCGTCGTCGGAGCGGCTGATTCAGGAACTCTTTGAGTCCCGCAGCCTGTCTTGGCCTTCTTCTCCGGCACCACGTGCGGTCTGGAACAAGCAACTGCTAAGCGGGTGTCCACTTTGGGTCTTCGGCATGGGGCAGGGCTGATGAGCAGCTTGGCCTTCTCCATCCATTCTGTCAAAGGAAGAAGCAGATTAAAACCTCACTAGAGTCAATCTAATTACCACAAGTGTCCCGTAATGGGGTTGAATCACTTACCTCGTCATTCGGAGGCTATGAGCTGAATCCATGGTCTTCGATCCGCGGATCACGGGGCTTGGCACCCTTGAACAGCACCCTCCAGGCACCTTCGTGTATTTGTATCGAAGAGCCGCTTAGCGCTGGTGCTGTTTAGGATTGAACTCCACAAATTGAATGCCCGTTCTTGGCATGGGAGAATCCACCGGAGGAGCATGACTTGGACCACGTCGGCGAGCGGAGCTGTTGCTCACCATCTTCTTGATGCATGCTCGAGTCCGTCACCTCCACGGATTGCCCCCTGCAAGCCCTTCTCTTTCGAGGAGGTGAGCTGCGTGGGGATTCAGGATCTAAACTTCGGGGCCCGCCCATGTGGGCTTCTGCGGCTCGGTGATGTAGAACCACCCGGTTGCCACCTTGTGGAGTCCACGAAGGTCCCTTCTAGCCAAGGGATGTTGGGCAATTTACCCAACATGGCGCCTCCGCATTCGCTTGCGTGCCCTTCACAACCTTGACAGCGTTGAAGGTCTTGAGCCACGGGCGAAGTGGGGCTGGATGCAGAGAAGGCCTCGCTGCTGACGATGAACGCGAGATGTTGAGGATGAAGTTGGCGCGGATCGTGGAAATCCGGGCCGTAGTAAACGCATGAGCCCCCGGACAAATGGATGGAGGCGGAAAGCCAGATCCAGCGGAGGAAGTGGGGAAGGAAGGCGACCCTCTCATGAGGCCACAGGGGTAGGGATGAGCTGCCCCTCGTCGGCGAGCCGATCTGTGATATCGCTGGAAAAGGTATCCGGCGTCTGCGCTTGGTGATGTCCTCCTCCTTAGCGGTGGAGGCCAACCATTTACCTCCCCTCCGGACATATTGGGGAGAAAATTGGCGAGATCTTGCGAGCTTAGGCGTTGGAGCTTGAGTTCGCAAGGATGGATAAGCAAAGGAGGAAGAAGGCGTGGGTGAGGTGAATCCTTATCCCTTATATATATAGGCGGACAAAACTATGTGTCCCCACCGGCTGGTAAAACTTCGCTTATCTCCCAAAGCGCCACCATCAATGGCGCGGTTGGGTTACGCCGCGCGTATTGATGAGAATCCCGGAATAAGGGAACACGATCTACGCCCGACAAAGCGTGCAAAGACACGCTTAGCTAAGCGTCGCGGTGGTATAGTAAAAATGATTCAAACAAAGGCTTGGTAGCGGTGTGATGTCCGCGCCGCATATGTCACGTCGGCGAGATTGAGCTAGTGTATATTTTATTCTCTCTCACGGTGGAATGTGAAATTATTTTTTGCGAGCGGACACTATCACAGTGTTCATTATCTTCTCTGGATTATTCAAGGGAGAACCCGCCTTGCAATGCCGAACATTATACCGCCGGACTTATCGTCATTGAAGACTGGTTCGAGACTCTTGAGGAGTCTGGACTAGGAAGTGTCGAGATAGCGGGACTATCAATATCCGCGGACTCCAAGACTACAAAGATACAAGATTGAAGACTCGGCTCGTGTCCGGATGGTACTTTCCTTGGCGTGGAAGGCAAGCTTGTGTCTGGATATGTAGATCTCCTACCATTGTAACCGACTCTGTGTAACCCTAGCCTCCTCTGGTGTCTATATAAACGAGAGGGCTTTAGTCCGTGGGGCGAACATACATCTCAACAATCATACCATAGGCTAGCTTCTGAGGTTTAGCCTCCTTGATCTCGTGGTAGATCTACTCTTGTACTACCCATATCATCAATATTAATCAAGCAGGGCGTGAGGTTTTACCTCCATCGAGGAGGCCGAACCTAGGTAAAAACATTGTGTCCCTAGTCTCTTGTTACCATCCGCCTAGGCCTTGCAGATTAGGGACCCCCTACCGAGATCCGCGGTTTTGACACTGACACATGTCACCTAAAATTATACCGTTAAAACTATGTTCAAATCTGAATCCAACAATATAGTTTTGTTGACATGCACTAACATTTTGATTAAATCTTGATCAAATTCAATGGGGACTAATTAACCCACGACCGATGTAGTACTAGTGTAGAGGCGGTAGCTGCGTGAGTCTCACCCGCTCGTGGCGGCGGCGATAAAACAAATCATATCACAAAACCCAACCACTCCTAGTAATAAGTGGCTGGTAAAATAAGCGGACAAGCAACCATCACATCCCTCCGTCTTTTTGCATTTCATCTCTCTGCATTTACTTTCTCGGTTCATCTCACACACTCGATCCTAGCTACTACTCCTAGTATCCTAGCTACTACTCCTAGTGCAGTTCTTTTGGCGGCTTGAAAAATAAGTCGTCTCTTCCCCGACTTTTCCCATATGACCGATCCACGGTGGAAGTAACATTAAAGGCGCCTCACTCATTTATTTGGGCTTCTAAACTACTACTAGTACCTCCGTCCTGGTTTATTACGTCACCATTGTAATTTGTGCTAAATTTTGACCAAAGATTTAATTGATAAAATTTTAGTGCATGTGACATATCTGCGTACTTACTAAATGCGTCTGCGGATACACAAGGTTTCCAAAATTTTCCTTTTACATACTTAATTAAGGGCGCTAATAATTCCCGAGCGTTGGGATTTATCATTCGTCCCAAAACTAACGAGATCACCTTACGAAACTAAATTAGATTCCTAATAAAAGCCACGGCGCTCATGAGGCGCTTGCGACCACGCCACGAGTGCCTTGGTGCTTGTGATCGTTTCCCAGTAGCGCCGACCTGCGCGCCTCTTCTGCGAGCCTCGCAACTCGCTGAGGTGCTGATTAATGACTTCTTAAACGTGGCGGCGCGATCTCACGGTGTGGTGATCCGGTGCCAAAAGGTACCCCTCCTTGCTGGAAGCATACACAGTCCATGTCTGTAAGCGTAGATAGTAGCTTGGGCCGACGGCGCAGCAGGGCTTTGGCAGGCGTCCTCCGTGACCCTCATGGCCCTCGCATGAATATACGCAAAAAGAGCCAGTTGCGACTCTCCGGATGCGACATGGGCCTGCCGAAACTTGCCTGCGGTGCGCTTCTCTTCCCGACCTTCTTCTCCGCCTCTATTTTGGCGCACTCTCTTTTGAAACAAACCCTCCCCTAATGAACATCCATTTCTTTCCAAGGCTCCTCCAAAGCTGATTCGGTAGGCAGCATTGGCGTTCTCCTTGTAGCGAGGCAAGCCGGCATCTCTCGGCAGGCGCTTGGCATGAGATTAGGGAACACCGCCGCGTCACCTCGTGCGTCGGCGGCTGATGCGGAACACCGGCGCATCCTCCTCGGCTAGTGGCGGCAAAGAGCGGCGAAGCGACACGTGACCTTCCGTCGCGTGGTGCGGGCAGGGGGCACCTGGGGCTTGGGAGGGATGCCATGGTGAGTCGGCGTGAGAGGAGGGAGGAGATAGCGTGATGAACCTGGCGTTCTTCCGAATCGCCGTGGGAGGCGCAATATTTATAGCGAGCAATAGCACTGCGCCCAATATATGGACTGAGCTTCAGCGACTTAGCGCAGGTCTAGTTGCATCAGCGACATGTTGTGTTGGGGAGCGTGGCGAAATTCAAAATTTTCCTCGAGTCACCAAGATCTATCTATGGAGAAACTAGCAGCGAGGGAAGGAGAGTGCATCTACATACCCTTGTAGATCGCTAAGCGGAAGTGTTCAAGAGAGCGGGGTTGAAGGAGTCGTGCTCGTCGTGATCCAAATCACCGGAGATCCTAGTGCGAGCAGACGGCACCTCCGCGTTCAACACACGTACAGCCGGTGGCGTCTCCCACGCCTTGATCCAGCAAGGAGAGAGGAGAGGTTGAGAAGACTCCATCCAGCAGCAGCACTGGCGGCGTGGTGGTGATGGAGGCGTGGCTATCTGCGAGGCCGCCAAGCACCGCAGAGAGAGGAGGGATACTTGGGAGGGAGGGCTGCGCGAGAATATTGGTGCGGCTGCCCTCCCACCCCAAGTATATATAGGGAGAGGGAGAGGCGGCCCCTCAGATCCATCGAGGAGGCGGCGGCCCAATCGGGTGCCTTGCCCCCAAGGCAGGGCTTGCCCCCAAGTTAGGGTTTCCCCCCAGCCCTAGGCGCCTTGGGCCTTGGTGGGGCGCACCAGCCCACAGGGCTGGTCCCTCCCACACTTGGCCCATGCAGTCCTCTGGGGCTGGTGGCCCCACTTCAGATGGACCCGGGACCCTCCGGTGGTCCCGGTACATTACCGATAGTACCCGGAACTTCTCCGGTGACCAAAAACAGGACTTCCCATATATAAATCTTTACCTCCGGACCATTTCGGAACTCCTCGTGACGTCCGGGATCTCATCTGGGACTCCGAACAACATTCGGTAACCACATACAAACTTCCTTTATAACCCTAAGCGTCGCCAGAACTTAAGTGTGTAGACCCTACGGGTTCGGGAGACATGTAGACATGACCGAGACGTTCTCCGGTCAATAACCAACAGCGGGATCTGGATACCCATGTTGGCTCCCACATGTTCCACGATGATCTCATCGGATAAATGTCAAGGACTCAATCGATCCCGTATACAACTCCCTTTGTCCAACGGTATTGTACTTGCCGGAGATTCGATCGTCGGTATACCGCTACCTTGTTCAATCTCGTTACCGGCAAGTCTCTTTACTCGTTCCGTAACAAATCATCCCGTGATCAACCCCTTGGTCACATTGTGCACATTATGATGATGTCCTACCGAGTGGGCCGGAGATACCTCTCCGTTTACGGAGTGACAAATCCGATCTCGATCCGTGTCAACCCAAAAGACACTTTCGGAGATACCTGTAGTGCACCTTTATAGTCACCCAGTTACGTTGTGACGTTTGATACACCCAAAGCACTCCTACGGTATCCGGGAGTTACAGGACTCATGGTCGAAGGAAGAGATACTTGACATTGGAAAAGCTCTAGCAAACGAACTACACGATCTTTGTGCTATGCTTAGGATTGGGTCTTGTCCATCACATCATTCTCCTAATGATGTGATCCCATTATCAACGACATCCAATGTCCATGGTCAGGAAACCGTAACCATCTATTGATCAACGAGCTAGTCAACTAGAGGCTTACTAGGGACATGGTGTTGTCTATGTATCCACACATGTATCTGAGTTTCCTATCAATACAATTATAGCATGGAAAATAAACGATTATCATGAACAAGGAAATATAACAATAACTAATTTATTATTGCCTCTAGGGCATATTTCCAACAGTCTCCCACTTGCACTAGAGTCAATAGTCTAGTTCACATCACCATGTGATTAACACTCACAGGTCACATCGCCATGTGACCAACATCAAAAGAGTTTACTAGTGTCACTAAACTAGTTCACAAAATCATGTGATTAAGACTCAATGAGTTCTGGGGTTTGATCATGTTTTGCTTGCAAGAGGTTTTAGTCAGCGGTGCGCAACATTCAGATCTGTATGTACTTCACAAATCTCTAGGTCATATTGTAAATCTGCTTCCACGCTCCACTTGGAGCTATTACAAATGGTTGCTCCACTATCGTATCCGGTTTGCTACTCGAGTCACTTTCGGATAGGTGTTAAAGCTTACATCGGCGTAACCCTTTACGCGAACTCTTTATCACCTCCATAATCGAGAAACATGTCCTTATTTACTCCAAGGACAATTTTGACCGCTGTCCAATGATCCATTCTGGATCATTCTTGTACCTATGGTGACTCATGGCAAGGCACACTTCGGTCGGTACACAACATAGCATATGTAGAGCCTACGTCCAAAGCATAGGGGCGACCTTCGTCCTTTCTCTCTTTTACTGCGTGGTCGAGCTTTAAGTCTTAACTTCATACCTTACATCTCGGGCAAGAACTCCTTCTTTGGTGATCCGTCTTGAATACCTTCAAGATCATGTCAAGGTATGTGCTCATTTGAAAGTACCATTAAGCATTTTGATCTATCATTATAGATCTTGATGCTCAATGTTCAAGTAGCTTAATCCAGGTTTTCCATTGAAAACACTTTTCAAATAACCCTATATGCTTTCGAAAATTCTACATCATTTACGATCAACAATATGTTTACAACATATACTTATCGAGAAATTCTATAGTGCTCCCACTCACTTCTTTGGAAATACAAGTTTCTCATAAATTTTGTATAAACCAAAATCTTTGATCATCTTATCAAAGTGCATATTCCAACTCGAGATGCTTACTCCGGTCCTTAGAAGGACCGCTGGAGCTAGCACACCTTTTAGCATCCTTAGGATCGACAAAACCTTTCGATTGTATCATATACAATCTTGCCTTCTGGCTGGTAAGGAAACTCGTTTTGACATCCATCGCGATTTCATAAATGCAGCTAATGCTAACATGATTCCGACGGACTTAAGCATCGCTACGGATGAGAAAATCTCATCGTAGTCAACTCTTTGAACTTGTGAAAAAAAAACTCTTCGCCACAAGTCGAGCTTCATATATGGTGACATTACCATCCACGTCCGTCTTCTTCTTAAAGATCCATTTATCTCAATGGCTTGCCGATCATTGGGCAAGTCCACCAAAGTCCATGCTTTGTTCTGATACATGGATCTTATCTCGGATTTCATGGCTTCTAACCATTTGTCGGAATTTGGACCCACCATCGCTTCTCCATAGCTCGTAGGTTTTCTTTGTCTAGCAACATGACCTTCAAGACAGGATTACTGTACCACTCTAAAGTAATCGCATCCTTGTCACCCTACGAGTCAGTAGTGACTTGATCCGAAGTTTCATGATCACTATCATAAGCTTCTACTTCAATTGGTGTAGGTGCCACAGGAACAACTTCCTGTGCCCTGCTACACACTAGTTGTAGTGACGGTTCAATAACCATATCAAGGCTCCACCATCCTCCACTCAACTTTTCGAGACAAACTTTTCCTCGAAAAAGGACCCAATTCAAGAAACAATCCCTATTGCTTTCAGATCTGAATTAGGAGGTATACCCAACAGTTTTGGGTGTCCTATGAAGATGCAATTTATCCGCTTTGGGTTCTAGCTTATCGACTTGAAACTTTTTCACATAAGCGTCGCAGCCCCAAACCTTTAAGAAATGACATCTTAGGTTTCTCTAAACCATAGTTCATACGGTGTCATCTCAACGGAATTACGTGGTGCCCTATTTAAAGTGAATGTGGTTGTCTCTAATGCCTAACCCATAAACGATAGTGGTAATTCGATAAGAGACATCATGGTGCGCACCATATCCAATAGGGTGCAACTATGATGTTCGGACACACCATCAAACTATGGTGTTCGGTAGGTATTAATTGTGAAACAATTTCCACAATGTCTTAATTGCGTGCCAAAGCTCGTAACTCAGATACTCATCTCTATGATCATATCATAGACATTTCATCATTTTTTCACGATGATCTTCAACTTCACTCTGAAATTACTTGAACCATTCAATAATTCAGACTTGTGTTTCATCAAGTAAATATACTCTACATCTACTCGAATCATCGTGAAGTAAGAACATAACGATATTCCTTTGCATGCCTCGGCACTCATTGGACTGCACACATCAAAATGTGTTACTTCCAACAAGTTGCTATCTTGTTCCATTTCTTGAAAAGCGAGGCTTTTTAGTCATCTTGCCCATGTGGTATGATTTGCATATCTCAAGTGATTCAAAATCAAGTGAGTCCAAGCGATCCATCTGCATGGAGTTTCTCCATGCGTATACACCAATAGACATGGTTAGCATGTCTCAATCTTTTCAAAATGAGTGAGTCAAAGATCCATCAACATGGAGCTTCTTCATGCGTTTTACACCTAATATGACTTACATGGCGATTACCACAAGTAAGTGGTACTATCATTACTATCTTATGTCTTTTGGCATGAAAATGTGTATCACTACGATCGAGATTCAATAAACCATTCCTTTAGGTGCAAGACCATTGAAGGTATTATTCAAATAAATAGAGTAACCATTATTCTCCTTAAATGAATAAGCGTATTGCGATAGACATAATCCAATCATGTCTATGCTCAACACAAACACCAAATCTCGATGGTAGAGGGAGGGGCGTGCGATGCTTGATCACATCAACCTTGTAAACACTTCAACACATATCGTCGACTCACCTTTAGCTAGTCTCCATTTATTCCGTAGCTTTTATTTGAGTTACTAACACTTAGCAACCGAACGGTATCTAATACCCTGGTGCTACTAGGAGTACTAGTAAAGTACACATTAACATAATGTATATCCAATATACTTCTATCGACCTTGCCAGCCTTCTCATCTACCAAGTATCTAGGGTAATTCCACTCCAGTGGTTGTTCCCCTTATTACAGAAACACTTAGTCTCGGGTTTGGGTTCAACCTTGGGTTTCTTCACTGGAGCAGCAGCTGATTTGCCGTTTCATGAAGTATCCCTTCTTGCCCTTGCCCTTCTTGAAACTAGTGGTTTCACCAACCATCAACAATTGACGCTTCTTCTTGATTTCTACTTTCGCGGTGTCAAACATCGTGAAAACCTCAAAGATCATCATATCTATCCCTGATATGTTATAGTTCATCACGAAGCTCTAGCAGCTTGGTGGCAATGAATTTGGAGAAACATCACTATCTCATCTAGAAGATCAACTCCCTCGATTCAAGTGATTGTTGCACTCGGACAATCGAGCACAAGCTCAACGATTAAGCTTTTCTCCCTTAGTTTGCAGGCTAAGAAAATCGTCGGAGGTCTCATACCTCTTGGCGTGGGCACGAGCACAAATCCCAATTTCAGCCCTCGAAACATCTCACATGTTCATGAATGTTTGAAAACATCTTTGGTGCCTCAACTCTAAACCATTTAAGCGAACTATCACGTAGTTATCAAAACATGTATGTCCGATGTTACGCAACATCCACAAGCGGCGTTTGGGGTTCAGCACCTGGCGGTGCATTAAGGACATGAGCTTTCTCTTGTCGCATAATCACTCTGTCAACTTTCAACTATATTTTCTCTAGGAACATATCTAAGCAGTGGAACTAAAGCGCGAGCTTCGACATAATTTGCAAAGATCTTTTGACTATGTTCGGGATAATTAAGTTCATCTTATGAACTCCCACTCAGATAGACATCCCTCTAGTCATCTAAGTGATTACATGATCCGAGTCAACTAGGCCGTGTCCGATCATCACGTGAGACGGACTAGTCATCGTCGATGAACATCTTCATTTTGATCGTATCTACTATACGACTCATGCTCGACTTTTCGGTCTCTGTGTTCCGAGGCCATGTCCGTACATGCTAGGCTCGTCAAGTTAACCCTAAGTGTTTTGCATGTGTAAAACTGTCTTACACCCGATCATCACGTGGTGCTTCGAAACGACGAACTTTAGCAACGGTGCACAGTTAGGGGAGAACACTTCTTGAAATTGTTGTAAGGGATCATCTTATTTACTACCGTCGTTCTAAGTAAACAAGATGCATAAACATGATAAACATCACATGCAATCAAATAGTGACATGATATGGCCAATATCATTTTGCTCCTTTGATCTCCATCTTGAGGCTCCATGATCATCATCGTTACCGGCATGACACCATGATCTCCATCATCATGATCTCCATCATCGTGTCTCCATGAAGTTGTCTAGCCAACTTATTACTTCTACTACTATGGCTACGGTTAGCAATAAAGTAAAGTAATTACATGGCGTTGTTTAATGACACGCAGGTCATACAATAAATTAAGACAACTCCTATGGCTCCTGCGGTTGTCATATTCATCGACATGCAAGTCGTGATTCCTATTACAAGAACATGATCAATCTCATACATCACATATCATTCATCACATTCTTCTTGGCCATATCACATCACATAGCATACCCTTTAAAAACAAGTTAGGCGTCCTCTAATTGTTGTTTGCATGTTTCACGTGGCTGCTATGGGTTTCTAGCAAAACGTTTCTTACCTCATAAAACCACAGCGTGATATGTCAATTGCTATTTACCCTTCTTAATGACTCTTTTCATCGAATCCGTTCCGACTAAAGTGGGAGGCGGCACCGCTAGCCACCTTATGCACCAAGTGCATGTCAATCGGTGGAACTTGTCTCACGTAAGTGTGCGTGTAAGGTCGGTCCGGGCGCTTCATCCCACAATACCGTCAAAACAAGATTGGACTAGTAACGGTAAGCATATTGAACAAAATCAACGCCCACAACTACTTTGTGTTCTACTCGTGCAAAGAATCTCGCAATAGACCTAGCTCATGATGCCTTTGTTGGGGAGCGTGGCAGAAATTCAAAGTTTTCCTCGTGTCACCAAGATCTATCTATGGAGAAACTAGCAGCGAGGGAAGGAGAGTGCATCTACATACCCTTGTAGATCGCTAAGCGGAAGCGTTCAAGAGAGCGGGGTTGAAGGAGTCGTACTCGTCGTGATCCAAATCACGGAGATCCTAGTGCGAGCAGACGGCACCTCGCGTTCAACACGTACAGCCGGTGGCGTCTCCCATGCCTTGATCCAGCAAGGAGAGAGGAGAGGTTGAGAAGACTCCATCCAGCAGCAGCACTGGCGGCGTGGTGGTGATGGAGGCGTGGCTATCTGCGAGGCCGCCAAGCACCGCAGAGAGGAGGAATACTTGGGAGAGGGAGGGCTGCGCCGGGACATTGGTGCGGCTGCCCTCCCCCCTCATATATATATATAGGGGCAAGGGAGAGGCCGCCCCCTCGGATCAATCGAGGAGGCGGCGGCCCAAGGGGTGCCTGGCCCCCAAGGCAAGGGAGCGCCCCCCAAGTTTGGGTGTTCCCCAGCCCTAGGCGCCTTGGGCCTTGGTGAGGCGGACCAGCCCACAGGGCTGGTCCCCTCCCACACTTGGCCCATGCAGTCCTCTGGGGCTGGTGGCCCCACCTGATAGACCCCCGGGACCCTCCCGGTGGTCCCGGTACATTACCGATAGTACCCGGAACTTTTCCGGTGACCAAAACAGGACTTCCCATATATAAATCTTTACCTCCGGACCATTCTGGAACTCCTCGTGACGTCCGGGATCTCATCTGGGACTCCGAACAACATTCGGTAACCACATACAAACTTCCTTTATAACCCTAAGCGTCGCCAACCTTAAGTGTAGACCCTACGGGTTCGGGAGACATGTAGACATGACCGAGGCGTTCTCGGTCAATAACCAACAGCGGGATCTGGATACCCATGTTGGCTCCCACATGTTCCACGATGATCTCATCGGATGAACCACGATGTCAAGGACTCAATCGATCCGTATACAATTCCCTTTGTCCAGCGGTATTGTACTTGCGAGAGATCGATCGTCGGTATACCAATACCATGTTCAATCTCGTTACGGCAAGTCTCTTTACTCGTTCCGTAACACATCATCCGTGATCAACCCCTTGGTCACATTGTGCACATATGATGATGTCCTACCGAGTGGGCCCGAGATACCTCTCCGTTTACGGGTGACAAATCGATCTCGATCCGTGTCAACCCAAAGACACTTTCAAAGATACCTGTAGTGCACCTTCATAGTCACCCGATTCGTTGTGACGTTTGATACACCAAAGCACTCCTCGGTATCCGGGAGTTGCACGATCTCATGGCGAAGGAAAAGATACTTGACATTGGAAAAGCTCTAGCAAGAACTACTACGATCTTTGTGCTATGCTTAGGATTGTGTCTTGTCCATCACATCATTCTCCTAATGATGTGATCCGTTATCAACGACATCCAATGTCCATGGTCAAGAAACCGTAACCATCTATTGACCAGCGAGCTAGTCAACTAGAGGCTTACTAGGGACATGGTGTTGTCTATGTATCCACACATGTCTGAGTTTCCTATCAATACAATTATAGCATGGATAATAAGCGATTATCATGAACAAGGAAATATAACAATAACTAATTTATTATTGCCTCTAGAGCATATTTCCAACATATGACACCGACATTGGTGCTTTCATTGAGAGTTCTCAATGTGTGCGTCACGTGATAGGAAGCTTGATGGCATCTTCAATCAACAATGCTGTCGAGGGTGAATTTTTCTCCCGGACGGAGATCTTCGTATTCAGCGGCTTTGCCTGTGGGTAATTCATTGGCCATCTTGGCAGATCAGCTTCGCCCAGCCGTCGAGTTAGATTGGAAACTTCAACTTCGGCCGATTTCGCGGAGACTTGATCTTGACGGACTCGAGCCACAGCCAAGTGTGCCGCCTTGTGACAGAGCACGATCTAGCTCTGCCGCCCGAGCGGATGCCTTGGTGGCCCTTTTCGGATCGCTTGACCATTAGCCGAGCGATCGCCCAGGTCGAGGCGGTGGATGAAGCGCCCGCCCGGGGGCTTCAACATCCGCAGCGATGGGCGAACACCAATCTTGTCCCTTGTGAAACTTCGTGAATCCGGCGCGGACTCCTCGCGGACTCCAAACCTCCAGCGCCTCTACCAATCAATCCGGTTGGGCGCGGTTATGGATTCACCGCGCCGACATATTCAATACTAGCCTTTTGGCGATATCCTAAACTCATTAAGCATCTCTCGTTATCGGGAGAGCCTGGCGGACTATGGCGGGATGGTTGGGCTCTGCAGACGGACGAAGAATTGAGCCCACCCACCACCCACTTTGTAGCCCTTGTTGAAGTTAACGACATGCTAGACTACGACTCCGAACATCGGCGCTATGGATGGCGATGCGAAGATGAGCGAGGAACCAGCGCCTATAGGGCCTTGGAAGGCCACCTACGTCGTATGGCGTATACATAGTGGATACCCCAAAAAGAAGGGATGGCGAAGAAGTAAGCGGGCGAGACTCTTTAAAGAGAAGCAACCCAAGCGCGGCGTCGGTGGCGCTCTAAATCCCGCCACAGCAGCAAGAATGGAGATTCGGCACGAGAGACAATAACACTCGGGAGGCGCCGAAGACAATCCCCTCGGCATGACTCAAGCGCGGGAGGATGCATAAGCAAGCCCCCGAGAGGCGGCGAAGGGGTTGAGGATGATAACTATATGCCTCCCTCAGAAGGCCAAAGCAAGCCTCAGCGATGGCCAATTAAGTACGTGCACGAGATCCCGTCGAACAAGAGCGCTTCAAGCGCGAGCTTATCGCCCTGACAAACAGCAAAAAAGAAAAAGCAGACTTCAAGCTGATCGGGACCTGCTGGCGATCGATGGACCGAGGTCCTCGCGGCGAAAAGTATAAACTAGAATGTCCCTCAAAAGTTACCCAAGGCATAAGCTGCTCCCCGATTAGAGGAGGAAGCATACACACCTTCATCACCAGCGCCGCGACATGGCTGACCGACCACCACAGCAATGAAATGACGGAGAACATCCAGGCCCCGGCCAAGACCGTACCCAGCATCACTCCAAAAGTCACGAAGCCAAGAGGCAGCGTGGACTTGCGAGACATATTGGAGGACAAAGCAAGGCGAAACCAGATCCATCTATGGATCACGAGGCCCTCGACCCACAGCGAATACCATTCGCCGGACATAATAACTAACGGCGGGCGAACCTGGCGGACATCACTCTCTCGAGCTGCGTGCGATATTGCTCAATCTGAGCGCGCACACACCTCTATGCTTCAGCGAAGTAATGGATCATCGGATCCCTGAAGGTTTAAACCCGTAAACATTGAATCTTCACGATGGCTGAACAGACCTGCGGTGTGGATCGAAGATTATCTTCTCCACATCCATATGGCCCTTGGCGATGATCTACATGCCATCAAGTATCTCCCACTCAAGCTTAAAGGACCAGCTCGGCATTGGCAACAGCTTGCATAAAGTCAATTGGGTGTTGGGAAGACACGGAGGCCGCATTCATGATAACTTCCAAGGCACATATGCGACCACGAGCGCCGATGACCTAAGCCACATCATTCAGCACCGGACAAATCGGCGGACAATTCCGGACCGCGGTTCTTGGCGAAGAAAAATCAAATCGTCATTGTCGGGATCAGGAGGCCTACAGCCTTCAAACATAACATCCGGGACGAATGGCTAGCCCGACACAGGGCAGGAAAAGCCGAAATCCATGGCAGCCCTCACATCGTTAATGACCGGCTTTTGTGCGGGAGAGGACGGCTAGCTGGCCGTAGCAACAATCTCCGTAAAAATTCTGGTAGTCCGGATACTAAGAATGACAACGGCAGATCACGTCGAATCAAAAACAAGCGCCGCGTGCGGCGGCGATAAGGAAGGATCGATAGTCAATGCGGATTCGGGCTCTAAACCGGTCGGCGAAGAAGCCATTTAAAGAACCACGCGGAGTCCGTCAATTTGGACCGAATACTCGACCAGCTTGTGCGGATACATGGCACCTCACGAAAAAGCCACTAACCACACAATAGAGATTGTTGGGTGTTCAAGCTGGCGGCAAGTCAATTGCGAAAACAATGACAAGGGACTAAATAGCGGCGGCGAGGAAGAGACTCGACGCGGCGAACAATAGAGAGACGAAGGGTTTTCCCCCACAAGTGCGGACGGTGAATATGATATCTGCGACCCATATACCCAAGAGGAGAGGAAGCGCGCTCTGGGGACGTCAATGCGATGGAGCGATCGCCCCAAAGTTCAACCCATGGTCCTCTTGCCCGATCACTTCGATCGAAGAGACCATCCGACCAACATCGCCATGGCGGATTCGCGCGTGGTTTTAGACCGAATAAATCGATGGGTTCCACCTCACGAGAGTCTGATGGGCGGCGGTAGCAACTGAACACTGCTTTATTAGGATACGGTCGCAAAATGTGCATAGACCCATCAAGGATTAAACCTACAAAGACAACCTTCAAAGGTGTCATCCAGAGTGGAAGCCAAGCTATGCGAGCTCGGTCACACTAAAGTGGTCTTGGATCCCGGATAATTTCGAGCGAAGAGTTAATCTTGACATAGTCCCATTTAGCGCGGCTATCATGCTCTACTCGAAGACGAACGCGTTTGCAAAATTCAGCACGGTGCCGCATTATGCATACCTAAACCTCAAGATGCGAGGCCCTCGTGGAGTCATCACGGTCAATGGAAATCTGAGGCAGCTCCTCGAGCGGAGGAACATCTGGCGGCTCTCGCGGCGAAGTATAAAACAGCCTTCTCGAGCGATTCTCAAGTCGGCGGTTAGAAAGCGGATCAGACAAGCGCCGAACAATACCAACCAAGACCACAGGCGCAATCGAGCCGCATAACAATCGTCCCCAACCCTCGCCAGCGCATGATGCCAAGAATAACACTCGCGTACATCATTACGCTTTGGAGATACCATGGTAGCGAGGGAAGGGCGATCACAAGGACCAAGAGTGCGGCTCGACCACACGGGGGTTCACTGGCGCCCCCTTGTTTTTATTTATCTTTTTCGTCTTTTATGTATCAGGACTCTATTAACGGAAGCCACTGTTCGATGGCGAACTTGCCGAACTTATGATGCAAACGATGCGGGACTAAAGAAGGCGCGGCGAATATTGGTGGTCTCAATTCACGAGCATTAAATTCAATTACATACACCAAGTGCGCAGCTCATCCCTAGAGGACATGTTTATTTAGTCCTAATCCTTGCTTACCGCACTATTTGTATCGATCCGCTCTACTAGACTTTCTTTCATAAATAATGCAGCACCTTTTTATTGCAATTGCGTTATCTTTTATATATGTTCATTATATGACACCTTGCACCGTATATTTTGAGTGCGGCCGAATCGCCGAGAACTTACATTCCCCAGTTATGGTGTGATAAAGTCAAACACTTTCACAAGTCGGCACCCGAACTTATAGCATTATATGAATCGGCTCGAATCATGTCTTGGGTCAATAGTTGGGTTTGCCGGCTCCCATGTTTTGGTGCCTTACGTTCCGTTCCGTCGGCTAAGGTAGCCTTGGGAGAACCACTGCGATTGCACCCGGTTGAGCTGAGGTTAACGCCTCGATGGAAAAGCTAAACGGCGGCATGATAAGGCGAGGCTAGTCGCTGTTGAGAGGTTCTTTGGGTCATAAAGACTCATGCCGCTTGGCGAGATTACGGATGATGTCAAGCGAAGGCGTGGATAGCGCCGGATCGGTCTTCGAATACCGAGGCTTCGCCGAAATTAAAAGTATAGAATTCTATGGCTAAGTGAGAGTGTTCAAGCATTATAAGTCCGGTTGCCTTGTTACGTTGTGTTGGCGCCTCCTAGATGGACCCAAAAATGGGAACAAGAGTGATCAAGTTTATCACCGAACACCCGGCACTTGTGGCTTGGGGGCTGAAATAACGACTTGCCATCTCTCAGATTTTACAAAGCGGCGCCTGAAGGTAATATTTTAAATTAAACAAGCGTTGCTCATGGAGCATATAAGCGAAGTTTTCAGCGCCCGAGGATAAATACATTGAGTTCACTCAAAGATTACATTTGGGGAGCACTCATTTGCAATATCGCGAGCTCCCTTGAGGACACTTTATAATACCACTCCGTGTCGATGCTCCTTGCCCGGTGGCGGTGGATCGGTGAAAGCTTCTCGCATCGGTTGCCCCATTGCACCTTTATGCGGGCAAGGTCGATGGCGCCTTCAATACGGCGGGCGCTTGATTACATCCAGCCTTTGGCATGCATCCACCAACCGCCGCCTGCAGGCCAAAGTAGCTCCGGGCATGCTTGTCGAGCCATAGCCGGACTATGAGGCCCTTCATGGCCTCCTCGGCTACCTTGTGGAGTTCGACCAGCTGCTTCGACTGGTTCGCTTAAACTGCCGGATGGCGGCCTCGGCATCTTGAGACCATAAGACCTTCTCCGTCGAGCTCCCCTCCTCGCCACGATAGAATGCGGCGGCATCGGGCGCACTCTGTGGCGAATCTGCAAGCATACAGAGAGCTCGAGCGGGTAAGTGTCGGGTAATTCACATTAACATGCACCTTTGCATGAAAAATGCCTTACCTTACGCTATCTTCTTCATGTCCTCAACCTCACGAAGGGCCTTACGGGCCTCGGCCTTGGCTGACTTGGCACTTTCGAGAGCGAGAGCAAGCTTGGACTCTCGAGTCTTGGAGTCACGCTCCAAACTCTCAGGATTTTCCATGAGAGCCTGGAGCTCTTGCCGAACTTCCGCCACACGTGCCTCTTGCTTTTCTCGCTCAGCCCGTTCCGTGGCCACATTGCGTTCGGCCGCGGACAACGGCATTCTTGAGGGCTGCCACCTCGTTAGTGGCCCTGCAATACACATTATCCTTGTTAATTTTACTTGCTGCGAAATCCTTTTACAAGAGTACTTATTCAAAGAGGTGTTACTCACCTTCTTTTTCCTCGAGCTACTTCTTCCGCATGGCGAGCTCTTGCTCGAACCGCTCGAGTTCTTCTTCAACACCTCGACCTCCGCCGTTAATGCGGCGGAGTCAGCAGCGCAACACAAACCCATATTGACATATTTTTAGCAACCCTGCGTATATCTTGTTAGATCCTTAGTCGGCTTTTCCTTAGAACACGAACTAAGCATCGAGACTCTTGTCTATCACGGTATTACATTACATAAATTTAACTTCTTACCTCAAAGCTTTGTTAGAAGGCTGCCGCTGGCACCTGGTCGGCCCGCTCTTGGCGAGCTTGACCTTCTCAATCACCGCACTCATGATAGTGCGGTGTTCTTCTCGATGGGCGCCTTTAAGCGCCTCCAAGGTTATCCGGCACCTCCGGTTGGGCGGAGGCCGCGGCGTCCGCAGTCCTGCCCTTCTTTGAAGGGCGCTTGCGGACTCTGGAACCACTACTGGTTCGATGTAGAAATCCGGCGGGGAAGTCAGGAGGTGCTTTGCGGCGCCTCGGGCCTCCTCTGATGGGTCCCTCTTTGGGATCCCACCTCGGCGTCCTCGTGGGCGAGTGGGGTAGAGCGGTCGGGGCCGAATTCGTCAAGCAGGCCAACAACCCCGCGCTCATCGAGTCGGGGAGATCATCCATGGCGGACTACAGACGAGTCATGGCGTTAGAGGATATTCGTGACATGAAAAGTCACGGCATATAGATGATCCGGATACTTACGATCCTGCGGGCGCCTTTGGCCCTTGGAGGCCACTCATCTTTGCCATAGCGCTGATGTTGGCGAAAGCTGTCCGAGGATAGTTCTCCCCTCTTGGACCCTCGGCCTCCCGATTAGGAAGCCTTCCTCTTCTTCTCTCCTCCTCCGGGAGAGAGTACTCCTCCTCCTCGTCCTCGGGGAGAGTCCTCGTCGTCGTCGGGCAGCTTGATTCTTGAGGAACTCTTCGAGTCCCGGCCACCTTCTTGGCCTTCTTCTCGGCGCCGTGCGGTGCGGAACCAACCCAACCACTAGCGGGCGTCACTTGGAGTCTTCGGCATGGGAGCCGGGCTGATGAGCAGCAGCCTTCTCCATCCATTCTGTCAAAGGAAGAGGCGATTAAAACCTCACTAGAGTTAATCTAATTACCACAAGTGTCCCGTAATGGGGTTGAATCACTTACCTCGTCGGTCGGAGGCTGAGCTGAATCCGCGGTCTTGGTCACGCGGATCAGCGGGGCCGACACCCTTGAACAGCACCCTCCAGGAACCGTGTGTTGTATCGAAGAGCCGCTTAAGCGCTGGTGCTGTTCAGTTGAACTCCACAAATTGAATACCCGTTCTTGGCATGGGAGAATCCATGGGAGGAGCATGACTTGGACCACGTCGTGAGCTTTGGCTTGTTGCTCACCATCTTCTTGATGTAGGCTGGAAGTCCGTCACCTCAACGGACTGCCTGCAAGCCCTTCTCTTTCCGGAGGTGAGCTGCGTGGGGATTCGAATCTAAACTTCGAGGGCGCCGCCCATGTGGGCTTCTTGGCGGCGGTGATGTAGAACCACCGAATCCCACCCCTTGGCGGAGTCCATGAAGGTCCTTCTAGCCAAGGGGCGTTGGGCAATTACCCAACATGGCGCCTCCGCATTCGCTGCGTGCCCTTCACAACCTTGACAGCGTTAAGGTCTTGAGCCCTGGCGAGAGTGGGGCTGGATGCGAGAGGAAGGCCTACTTCGACGATAAGCGCCGAGATGTTGAGGATGAAGTTGGCGCGGATCGTGGAAATCAGGCGTAGTAGAACATGAGCCCCGGACAAATGGATGGGCGGAAAGCCCAGTCCGCGGAGGAAGTGGGGAAGGAAGGCGACCCTCTCATGAGGCCGGGGTAGGGATGAGCTGCCCTCGTCGGGCGGCCGATCTGCTAATATCATTTGGAAAGGTATCCGTCGTCGCGGCTGGTGATGTCCTCCTCCTTAGCGGTGGAGGCCAACCATTACCTCCAGCTCCGGACATGTTAGGAGAAGGTCGGCGAATCTTGTGAGCTTGGCGTTGGAGCTTGAGTTATGAGGATGGATAAGCAAAGGAGGAAGAAGGCGTGGGTGAGAAGGTGAATCCTTATCCCTTATATATAAGCGGACAAAACTATGCATCCCCCAAGCACTGGTAAAACTGGCTTATCTCCCAGCGCCACCATCAATGGCGCGGTTAGGTTACTGCACGCCGTATTGATGAGAATCACGGGAATAAGGGAACACGATCTCTGCTTCGACAAAGGCGTGCCAAAGAGCAACCGCTAAAGCGTCTTTGAGTGGTATAGTAAGCGATTCAAACAAAGGCTTGGTGGCGGTGTGATGACACTTGCGCGTAATGCGTCAGCTGATTGAACTAAGTGTACATTTTATTCTCTCACGGTGGAATGTGGAAATTATTTTTGCAGAGCGGACACTATCACAGTGTTCATTATCTTCTCTGGATTATTCAAGGAGAACCCGCCTTGCAATGCCGAACATTATACGCGCCGGACTTATCGTCATTGAAGACTGGTTCGAGACTCTTGAGGAGTCCTAGACTAGGGGTGTCAGGATAGCGGACTATCAATATCCATGGACTCCAAGACTACGAAGATACAAGATTGAAGACTCCGGCTCGTGTCCGGATGGTACTTTCCTTGGCGTGGAAGGCAAGCTTGCAATCTGGATATGTAGATCTCCTACCATTGTAACCGACTCTGTGTAACCTAGCCCTCTCCGGTGTCTATATAAGCGGAGGGCTTTAATCCGTGGGGCGAACATACATCTCAACAATCATACCATAGGCAAGCTTCTAGGGTTTAGCCTCCTTGATCTCGTGGTAGATCTACTCTTGTACTACCCATATCATCAATATTAATCAAGCGGGGCGTGGGTTTTACCTCCATCGGCGGGGCCGAGCACAGGTAAAAACATTGTGTCCCTCGTCTCTTGTTACCATCCGCCTAGGCATACGATTCGGGACCCCTACCGAGATCCGCGGTTTGACACCGACCTTTGGGGCCTTGACACATGCCTTAAAAGGCGCCTTTGGAGTCAACGACATATGGGCCAGCCACTGTTGGGCCCACATGTCATAGACACAAAGGAAGGTTATAAAACACAGAAGCATAGTCCGGCCTTGAGGAGAAGGAGAGTCAAGCACAGCGTTCAGATTTCAAGGTGCACTAAATTATTGCATGCGATGATTAAGGCTGGCCATAGTGGTGGTAATGTGGTACTCCCTCCTTTCCGGTTTGTAGGGCTTAATTTGAAAATCTCTTCAACCAAGGTAGATGATGAATGGAGGAATTAATTCCGTGGTTGCAAAAGTGTAATTAGTACTCTCGTTTTCTCAAAAATTTGTGTAAACCGATGCATTAATTACACCAATGCATGCATGACCCTCCTATAAAAATCTTAGTTGGTAGTGATGGTATATGCGCCTCTGGACAATGTGAGCCGTTCGATCTACTTGGAACCAACTTGTTGAGATGTGTGTGAATAGAGACATGTCCTTGCCACGAGTCTTGTATAGTGAATATTTACCCACCTCTACCCTTTGTATAAAATAAAAACTACTCATTCCAGCCTCATTTCCTTTTTGGTTCATCTCCTTGCATTCTTGCAGTGGTGGTGAGGGTTCCTAAAGTTGGAGTCCAGACTCTAGAAACCACTACAAAAACTATTCCACCACCTCTATCTTGGTAAGAGTAGGTGAAAATTTTGAATCAAGCCCTTTAAACTAGAAGGGAGCTAGTGGTACTCTAATAGCTAACCTTGTTGTGATGACTAGATAGGACCGGCACACACAGACCAGAGGAACTATGCGCATTGTGCATTTAAGTTTTGTGCGAGGTCAATGTACCTCTACTTTGACCAAACTTATGAAAAATGCACATCAACATTCACAATGTCAAATCAATATTTTTAGTACTCATTATAAAAGCGTAGTTTTCACGTTTTATACTCATTATAATTAGTATTATAGATATTGATATTTTAAGTATAAATTTGGTCAAAAACTTTGCAAGCGGTTAGCAGAGTAAAAAGGACGGAGGAGTATCATGCATGCGGAATAGGCAAAAAAATTGATCATTTATAGCGGTTGAAGTCTCAAAGGCGTGACCTTGAGGAGAGCAAAAGGTCGTGGGGCGTGATGATTGAGGAATTAAGTGAGATTACATCCACACTTGAGGCATGGCATGCGAGCAGGTAGAAGCTATACTGTCAGGCCTATGATATGGGTCTAGTAGACATTACATCTAGTGGGTCCCGCATAGTGCTCAAGAACTCTTTGGGGGCTTGCAGCCGTTTATCCACCGGGCAAGCCAACAACCCCATGCCGTTCGCACGCCCTACTCGTCCCCTTTTTTTACCTTACAATAGTTCGCTCCCAGTTGTCCCGTCCTTTTACATTACACCAGTTCAACTTCTCCTAATCCTCCTCCAAAATCCATGGCCTCCCAAATCTCCATAGTCCTTTCTTTGAGTACTAGGTTAGAGCCATCACCGGTGATGAGTTCATCGTCATATACACTGTGGATCATGACGGTGAAAGCATGCCTTGCTAAGCTTCTGGCGGGTTCAATAGTTCAAAGGATGAGTGGGTGTTGGGCTAGATGTTGAGTACACCACAGTCTGAAGCGAGAAGATTCTAAAGGAGGCGAGAAGAAGAAGCCCGTCATGATCAGGTTTGCGTACATAGCGTGTGCTTGGTCTACCGCATATGCCATGCCGATGTTGAGTGCCAGAGTTTTAAGAACTTCCTCAAGAGACGAAGAGTGAAATTCGTTCTGATAGATTTTAGGAGCAGCGAGGATGTCTGGGTCGGATAGGCCTCGTTGTAGGCCAGCCGCCGATCTCGAGAGGCAAGCCTCTGTCCTCCCCTCGGCCTTCAATGCTCACTCTGGCAGCAGCCATGATTGATCCTTCATCGCTAAAGCTGAAGAAACCTCACCACATGTTTCAACATGCATGGGAGTCGAAGACAATAGATGAAGATCACATCCGTGCAGCAGCAATGGATGCCTACCATTGTTTGAATATCTACAAGGGTTGGATGAAGAAGCGAGCCAAGTGTCCATTTCAAGCAAAAGCGGCGACAAAGAGGAAGAGGACTAATCTGAAGTCGAGGGCGTGGACTCGGACTCGAGTAGAGGTGGCGAGTGCCGTCGCTCATCTTGGTTCTACTATAGTGTCAAGTAGAGTAGTTGCTTAGTTTTATTTCAGGGGTGTGTTGTGCCGAGCCCCGAGAAGAACTATGTTTATGTTCTTTCTCGGTATTTGAACTTTATGTTCTTTCTCGTTATTTGAACTCTTTAGTATATACAGTAGTACTAGTACTATGTCTTACTACTGCTCTTCTTGCAGTTGGTACTCTTGCTTCTATCTTTATGTTAATCTTTGTACTTATACGTTTGTACTAGTAGTATAATTTAGGTCGGTCGATTTGTGAAAGATGTTTGATGGGCGAAGGAACAAGGCGGTAGAAAGCTACCCGATATCTATATTAGGGTGGCGGGTGCCCATGATCTATCTTATGAGTGTTGGGTGTGGAATGCAGTTCGCGGAAAAAAATGGATCGTGCAGGGGTTAAGCGGATGGCGGGGAGCATGGCGGTGGCGAGTGGTTCGAGGGAGGCGGGCGGCGGGTGGTTAGGCATGTGGAGGCTGAGAAGATGAATAGTGCATCCATTTGGAGGTTGAAGAAGCCCTTCTAGCTACCATGTTGCATCAACGGCTCACAAAGTCGGCCCGACCCAAATGCTCCTTGATTGCGGATGCACGTGGCATTCAAGGTCTCAAAAGGTAGATCTGCGTCCGCTTTTGGTTTCTTGGGATCGGCGTGTCTTGTGACGACCTACCGCGACAGCCACCATCAGCGCCTCCTCCCGTGGCGAAAGCGACAATGACACGCTAGTTCCTCCTCGCCGGTGTGCTGGAGAACACGCTCATCCTCCTCTTAAATGCGCTGCGTGCATAGGCAGCGGCTCCACCAGCTGCTTTCGCGTGCTTGGCAGCCTTGATGGCATCGCGAGGAGGATAGCGAGGCAGCGTGTGAGCGAGCCTTGATTCATGGTACATGGATGGCGGTTTCTGGCGGTGATCGTAGCAGCGGCTGGCGGCATATTGATGAGTCTTGGCGTATGGGAGCTTAGTTTAGTTTTATATAGGGTTGGTTAAACTTAAAAAAACCGTACTAGTACCGTAAACATTAGGCGAGGCAGCGCTTATAATCCTAGACCTCGTTACCTTCTGAAACATTTTATGTAACCTTCCCAATAGCTCTCTCGCTCCCCGATTTTCATGTGGGTGGGGCCCTTCCTCCCCTTCTCCAATCACAATTGTCCATGTGGCAGATTCGTAAAACCGTAAAACAATTTACGTGGATGTAGCATTACTCGTTACCACAACCACGTCGGATCCTGTGCAAGCGCGTGAACCGGCGCCCATGCGATCGATCGAACGGTGCGTCACCATGTCGCGCTCGAAGGACACCCACCGAACCTTTTTGTGTGTGTGAAAACAATCCCCGAATATTAGTCAACTTTTTTTCCTAGAAAAATTCTTGATGCTACAATATTTCCATATATTTGAATTTAGCTCAGTTTGTGTTTATTTGGATTGAGACGTTTTAGTTGTGCCCAAGTTTTTTTAATAATGATTTTGTGTGTGTGAGAGAGAGAGAATGTGTATGTGTCCATATGTGTGTTGTGGCGGAAGGCGATGTGGAGGCAGTGTGCGTGTCATAGAGACATAGAGAGGTGTGAATGTGCAAATGATCATGCATGAGTGAGACATAGGCGGATGGCGATACTTGTGTATACATGAGAAAACAGTCTTCTATTTCTACTTGTGTGTGTGTGTGTGTGTGAGAGAGAGAGAGAGCATCCGTAACATAACAACCATCTCTCTCGATTCGTTAGTCCCTTGCGATCGCATGTAACACATGCATCAGCCTACATTTGACACCCTCACCCGGCCCTGCCCACCTCAAGGCCCTACATCGCTCTCTATCTCCCACGCACAATCTCTTCATGAAAACCCTATTTAGCATGTAGCTTTCCGTCACACACACACACACACACACACTTCTCTCCATAGGTTTGATTTCTCTCAATACAGACACACAAACACACACACACACACACACAGCAGCATACACACACACACACACACACACACTCCCCTCCCCAGAGCACACAATTCATCCCCATCAAGGCTATATGGCGACCACTCTCGCTTGTGCTGCTCTACACCCAGCATGCACAACCCTCAACCTTCAAAAAGGGCATCGAGGGAGATCGAGGCAGCGACCACACTTGCACTAGAGAATCAGGGGCCATTTGGAAGTAGGATGATGTGACTGACGGTGACTGACTCCTCCCCTCTCTCTCCCTTTAAAATTACCAATCCCTCTCTCTCCCTTTAAAATTATCAATTCCTCAACCCACAAGACCCTTCCCCTCTCGTCCATGTTTTTCCAGCTCTCTCATCAAACCTGTTGTCTCTTCTCCTTCCACGTCTACAGAATCTGGATGCACACACATCTCACGTATATTACATGTCTCCATCTATCTCACAGACCTAACTTCTTCCTCTCTCTTTCTCTCTCTATATCTCTCTCCGTCTCTCTCTCGTTAGGTTAGTCTCCTACTCCGTTGACCACATACACACAATCTTTACCGCCCTATGTGCTCCATCTTCGCAAGCTCTCTCTACATGTTTCATTCACACATGGGGATGTGTTCAAAATGTTGCTTTTATAATGGATCTTTGTAGAGTTATGGTTGGTTTTGTTGCATCCCACAAAGTAATAACTATGAAATGCATTTAGATTCTCATTTGATTGGGATTATGTGAGTTTGAGCATATTGTGAAGTACTATAGACCTCGTATACATCTTGGAATTCAACAATGATTGTAACTATTGAATTGTATAGACCATTACATTCGAAGTCAGTAGCCTAATATATTTATTTCACATTTACAACAAATGATTAATTCACTACAAACCAAGAAAACAAATGTGTACTCCCTCCGTTTTTATTTAAGTCCGTGTATTAGCATTGATCAAAGTGAAGTTTTGTAAACTCTCAGAAAGTTTATAACAGAAAATATTAACATATGCAATAACAAATAAATACCATTAGATTCATTATTGAATGTGCTTTCACATCATACATATTTGTTATGGTAAATATTTATATTTTTCAATAAACTTGGTCAAACTTTAGGAAGTTTGACTTGATCAAACCTAATATGCGAGTTAATAAAATCGGAGGAAGTACTAGTAGTTACTAGTACTACTAGCTAGTTGCTTAGCCCAATCATAACCGCCACCCGTGGAGTTGATGGCACAAAATTTTGAGGTCGTGGGAAAATCTCCGCGACCCGATCAGCAGTTCAAAGTTACCACCATAACCTTGGAACAGGTCTGCGGATTGCACTTGCTAGGGGCATATTTTAGTAACTCGAGGTTCACCCCAATAGCCAACCCGGCACCCAGTAGTACACGAATACTCCCATTTTCTATCCACACACCAAAATAGACTTCTCCACGACACACAGCAGCCGTGCTCCTCCCTTCTCCATCGGCGCACTTGCCTACATGGCGCATCTATATAACACCCTCGATGCGGCTATATCTCCAGCGATGTCGAAGCACGACTTAGAAGCATAACCGCATTGAAAGCGATTATGCATAAGTGAGGTAATCTTCGCACAATCCAAGTAATACATAAGGGAAAAAGATACATAGTTGGCTTACAATCGCCACTTCACTCAATTACATGAATTAAAGCATTACATCAAGCAGATACAATCAAGGTCCGACTACGGAACCAAAATAAAAAGAACCCCAAATCGACAAAGGACCTGATCGACTAGCTGGGCTCACTCTTGATCAACTAGAGCGAAACAACACAAAAGGCAAGATCTTCATCGAGCTCCTCCTTGAGCTTGTAGCGTCGCTTTGCGGTAACATAGGCACTGCAAACTGGTTTGGAAGTATCGGTGAGCCACGAGGACTCAACAATCCCATTACCATGGGTATCAAGACTAGCAAAGCTTAATGGGAAAGGAAGGGGTAAGGTGGTGAGGTTGCAGCAGCGACTAAGCATAATATGGTGGCTAAACATACATAAAAGAGGCGAGAAGAGAAACAAGCGGAGCGGTCGTGAAGCTAGCAATGATCAAGAGGTGATCACGAACACCTACTTCGTCAAACATAACACGAAACCGTGTTCACTTCCCGGACTCCGCCGAAGAGACCATCACGGACTACACTTTCGGTTGATGCGTTTTAATTCGGATCAAGTGTCAAGTTATCTACAACGGGACATTAACAAATTCCCATCGCCACATAACCGCGGACACGGCTCTCGAAAGTTTATACCCTGCGGGGTGTCCCAACAACCCATTACAAGCTCTCGCGATCATCGAAGAATAGACCTTCACCCAAGACACTCCGATCGGACTCGGTATCCGGTACATCAAGACATTTCGACAATGGTAAAACAAGACCAGCAAGACCGCCCGATCTTGCGACAATCCCGATAGGAGCTGCACATATCTCGTTCTCGAGGCAACACGGATGAGACAGGCTCTGAGTAAAACCAGCCCTCGAGTTGCCACGAGGTGGCCCATGATCTACTCGGTTGGACCAACACTTAGACAAGCAACGGCCGGGGGCTAAAATAAAGATGACCCTTGGGTTGGCCGACCCAAGGGAAAGGGATAGGTGGTGGTGAGGCAAATGGTAAAACCAAGGTTGGGCCTTCTGGACAAGTTTTATTCAAAGCGAACTGTCAAGGGGTCCCATAAATCACCCGACCAGCGTAAGGGGCGCAAAATCCGGGAACATAACACCGGTATGGCGGAAACTAGGCGGCAAGAGTGGAACAAAACACCGGCATAAGGCGAGCCTTCCACCCTTTACCAAGTATATAGATGCATTAATAATATAAGAGATATTGTGATATCCCAACAAGAACCACATCCACCATGGAGAAATCTTCAACTTCACGCAACTAGCAGCTATAAGAGGGGGCTGAGCAAAAGCGGGAACATAGCCAAACAACGGTTTGCATAGGAAAGGTGTCAAGGTTAGGGGTTCATGGCAATTTGGGATGGCTGGACAAGCAGGTAATAGGTAGCGCGACATAGCGAAAAAACGAGGCAACTAGCATAGCAATGATAGTAGTGAGATCCGAGTAGCGGTCATCTTGCACGAAATCCGCCAGGGAAGAAGAACGAGTCCATGAAGAAGACAAGCGGACGAAGTCGAGCGAATCCTCACAACTCCGGAGCGAAAGCAAAGCTAACGAGAGAAGCAAACCGGAAAGAAGCAAACAACATAATAAACAACCATCGCATGATCATGGCATGATGCACAACCAAGTATGATGCATGTCGGTTTAATGAGGCATGGCATGGCAAAGCAAAGTGCAACAAACAACACTACAAATTAAGTGGAGCTCAATATGCAGCGAGTTGCATATTGACGGAACCACATCAATTATTTAGTTCTCTCTTGTTTAAGCTACCCAACAATATTAAATGTTGTTAAACATGGCAAGAGGTGAAGCATAATGAAACTACCTAACTAGGCAAGTTTAAATGAGGCGGAACAATAAATAACAATTCGGAAAATCCTCATAGGCATATTTTAAGGTTTGGTACTGTTCTGCCCTAAACACAATTTTAGAGTTGTTAAACATGCAAGATAAAGTGCACCATGTTAAACTAGGCAAAATTCTACCCCATTTACATATAAAGTTTATTAAAGTCCGAGCTACGGTTATTAAGTTATGAATTAAATCATTTAAACATGGCATTTAAGCAAATTTAATCAAACAACATTTTAAACATTTCAAACATGGATGAAAATGGCATATTATGAAACTAGATGAAAAACTAAGCATTTTACATATAAAGTTTGTTTTAATCCGATGCAGTTGTGGAGTTATTATATGCATGAACATTAGGGTTTTTACGTAAAACAGGGAACTCTGGATAAATAGCAAAATTCACAGTATTGGAAAAAAAAAAACAACACGGGCGAAACTAGCTATTGGCCCAACGCTTGAAGGAAAAAAAAAAAAAAAATGAGAGGAGGCTGCTGGTAGCTCACCCATGGGCCTAGCCAATTTGGAGAAGAAGGCGGGAAGCAGGGCAGTTTGTGGCATGGCATTAGGAGCCTTGGAGGCCTGGTTGGGCCTTGAGGTCGGCCCAGCCCAGTCAGCTGAGCTGGACAGGCCCAGCCTTGCCAGCATGTCCGGGCAGGCTTGATCAGCAGGAGCGGGCGGCTACGCTCGTCTTGAGCGGAAGCAGGCAGAGGCCGCAGGAGTCTCAGAGGAGGAAGAAAGGTCAGGGAAAAGCAGCGGCTGAGAAAGTGTGGCAGGCTGGGTCTTCCTTCGGGCCCGATCTGGAAGTAGCTGTAGGCTCGCGTTCTGTTCAAGCAAGCAGTCATGGCGAGGCTGAAGACTCCGGCGGAGGCGGCGGAGAAGCGGAGGAGGCCATGGGGCGGCGGTCAGCGGATCGAGGCGGATCTGGCCGCGGAGCTCATTCAGCCCAGACGAGGAGGCGGGCGGCGGTTGGCGGCTCTAGCAGGCAGAGGATAATGAGCGGGCAGCGGCTGTGCTCCACATGCCAGCACAAGCGGGAGAGAGATGTGAGGAGAGCGAGGAAGGAGAAGAAGCGGGAGAAGAATCAGCAAAGGAGAGGGGCCGACGGCCCTGCTAGTCGCCGGCGAGAAGCGGCTCGGAGGCCTCGGGCACGAGGAGGCGAGCAGGCGGCGTGGTTCCTCGGCAGGAGTGAGGAGGAAGCGAAGGGAGCCATGGGACGGCCCTGGTTGGGTGGATCGATGGAAATCGGTGGGGATTGGCGGTGTTGAAATCCGGTGTTGCGGGATGGATCCAGAGAGTGGCGGCGTGGGGATTAGGTGGATGGGACAAGATCCTAAAATTTAGGGTTGGCCTGATATATAAAGCAACTGGATTTTGGTTAGGGGCTATTTCATCCCTCGATCGTGTCGGACGATCGCGGATAAAATAACTAGGAGTCAAAGAAAGCGGAGATATTTTGTAGATGTTAGGGATGATCCGGATCAACGGTGGCGACGAGCGGTCGGGTTCGAGGGAAGTTTTTCGGACGCCCGGGAAGAGGAGGGAGTGGTTGTGCGATTAGAGAATTCAACGGTCGGACAACAAAAAACGGTTGCCGAAAGCGTCAGCGGAGGCGAGAAGCGGCAACTAACAAGCGGATGCATAAGAGGGCTTAGCGAAGCGCCATGGAGACAAAGGGTTTTGTTGGTCTCGGAGAAAGAGAGAGAGGGTCCAAGCGGTGCGAGGAATGTCAACAAGGACAAGCGGTCAGGGAGGGTGAAGAAGGCAAAGGGAGAAAGCGGCAGCGACGAGCGAATGCAAGTTTTAAAACAATGGCGACAGCGAGTGCCGATGCAATGCGGATGATGACATGATGAAATGCATGACATGAACAAAAAGCAAAAGCGAAAGACAAAAACCCAACCACGGAGAAAATAATATCTCGCATCTCCGGAAAAGGCAAGAGTCGAGTTCTGAATATGGAAAGTTGTATCCGGGCGTTACAACACTCCACCACTACGAGAGGATCTCGTCCGAGATCTAGGATGGCACCGGAGGAAAGCGGAAGAGGAAGAGAAAGGTAAAACTAAGTTGCTTCTTTGTGAGCAGTGAAACCACGAACCTTGAGAGGTTGAGCAAAAGCGAAAGAAAGAAAACAACGAAGATGAACATAGTTGAAAACACTCTGTTAGAAAAGAGGAACAAGGGATCGAGACGATTACTAAGAGGTTTAGTGATAAGATAGATATTGAAACCACTCCGGTTAACTAGATGAGAGGGGAAGAATGATATAATTTGGGCAGCACTCCGACTGTAAATGGAAGGAATTGAACAAGAACTTGACAAGATGAGAGGATACATGATGAAATCAACAACACACTGCCTCCGGAATTGAAAGAATGGCACAAGGGGTAAGAAACATTACAAACCGCACACCGGTTAAGAAGGGAGGCAAAACTTGATAAGATGAGAGAACTCGAATGAGAACCACGACACTCCGGCTAAGCGGATAAGCCGAAAAGATCATGATCCTCACAATTCGAGATGATGAGTGAAATAGCAACATCACCATGCCTCTGGAACAAAAGAATAGAAGATAAATCATTGGAATAAAAGAATGGAGAAGAAACAACATGTACTACCCCAAATGAATTTGAGAGAGCCTCTTTAAAAAGAAGGATAGAACGGAGTTGTTGGAAAATCAACAACGGAAAGCACAAGCTTGTAGTGGGCTTATGGAAAACTTCTCAAAATGATGAGGTGACAACCGGCCACTAACGGAAAACATTGATTTGATTGAGAGCACCAAAGAAATGAAAAACTGCTTTAGCTGAGAGGATAGGAGAAAACTTGGATCATTGATAAACACCATAATAGCAACATTCCTTAGGGAAGGCTTTAGGTGAAATCTTTACCAAGATAACTCCAACGAAGAGATTGATGGATTTAAAATACCTCATTCTTGACAACAATATGAATCATGAAACATGAAGGAAATTGTCAAGAGTGACATAACACCATCTCAAAAGATAAGATAGAAGAAATTGCACTTTGGAATGCAAGAAGAAGAATATTTGAGCATACTCAAAACAAAACATGTGTTAAGCACCATGTTTAATTTAGAGTATAGCTTGGCGGGTCATAACTTCAAGAGAAATCATGAAGAACAATTGAAGAATGAAAGGAATCCTTGATGAACCACCATGTAGAACCTCCACGAGGAACTCCGGTAATAAAGGATGATACAAAGAAGAGAAGTTGAAAACACAAGGTGAACCCTTGCAATGATTTAGATGGACCTTCGTGAAGATGAGAGCTTGGAACTCCGGGAAAAGAAGATGAAAACAAATGAAACCGAGATATTATTCATCATGAACAAACTCGAAAGAAGCAATTAATCACTTGGATGAACATAATAAGAATTACGTTATGCCTATCCTTCACCAATTTAAATTGATGACAAGCAACAGATTTGGCATACTACTTATTCTCGTAGAAAGGATTAAAAGAGATATATCAAAACTTGAGAAGGTCTTGCACGAACCACGGTGGGATTGGAACAACAAATGAATTGATATGATGAACAAGGAAGAGATCTTGAAAGAACCACCGTAAGAATTGAAAATGATCGAAGTAGGGTGCATCACCAGTAAGAATTAGCAAATGAGCGAAGGTGCTTGAGGGTATTTAGATACAAATGAGCGAATAGATCACGAGCTGATTAGAGAACACTTGAATGATGCACGGTAAGAATTCAAGAGCGAGAGCTGAGCAGCGAGAATGAGTAGTATTAGAAATGATGGCCTTCGGAGGAAAAAAATGGAAACAACTCATGAAATGCTCGGGATGGGTGAAAAGAATTCTCACAATCGAAAACAATTATGAGAGGATGGCAACAAGCTAGCACCATGGATCTTGAAGAGAATAGAGCAAGATTAAAGAGAAATCCTTCCTCGGTCTTCAAATGATGAGAATGACAACAAAAACACCACCAAGAATTATTGAGATACTCCGGAGAATTAAAAGGGAAGAGATTGAGCCAACTATGAAAAGAATTTGAAAGATCTTGGAGAAAAAAAACATTTGGCTGATGATAACTCATTCTTACGTCAAACTTGGAGAAGAATTTAGGATAGCTCTGGGAAAATAGAAGAGTCGGGTAAGATCACAGGAAAAGACACGTGGGTTAGGGCCCTCAAAAGAACACCGTTGAAATGATTTAAAAGAGATGTTGCACCGGTTGAATTAAATGACTTGAATGGGATAATAATCTCCAAATAGCTTGAGCGGATTAAGAATGGAAACACAAGTCTTGAGATATCTTGAGCACTCGAAATAACAAATAGTGAGAAGTAGAATGATAATGAGGTTCACGGTATGAGAAGACATTAGAAGCGAGGAAAGGAATATGATGAATATCGAAAGCTTGAATAGGATCCACGGAGAAGAAACAACAATGAAGGATGATGAACTTGAAAGCTCGTGAGCATCTTCACGAGGATCACAGGATCGAACATTGAAAGAAAAGAATGAAGAGACTTCACATGAATAAATGGATACTTGATTAAAATAAATGAGTCCTTGAAGAAAAAAGGGTGGGTGGGCGGGAAAAACAAAAGACAACTTGGGCTGACGAAACAAGCACGGTTGAAAAACTTAGAATTGATCTTGCGGATGTTGAAATGATCGGATCCATTTGAAGAAAACACAGGTTGGAAAGAATTGACATGACAATCTCGATTATCGAGAAGGATTAGTATTCACGTTCGAGTATGAGAACACCATTTCGGAAAGGTATGGAATCAACACTTGACATTGAAGCAACTCAGTACCACAACTCAAAACAAAAACAAAGGACTGGCTTGCAGAATAAGCGGAACAAACATATGATAGAGATTTAGTCCAAAGTTTTAAGTGGTGGGGCCTACGGGCTCAATCGTCAGCACCATCATGTACAAGGCGGTGCACATGACATCTGAAGCGTCCCAGTCGGCATAGCCAAGGACTCTTTAAGACACTGTGAGACCCTTGTAAAACCAACCGTGAATAGGCGGACCACTAGGCGTCGAACCCCAATTTCATATCATACATCCGTCGGAAAGATATCCTAAGAGCTACTTGAATTCCCACCTATGAAACTCCGAAATTTTACGGTTATGCAATCGGTGTTGGGGATCTGGGGGCAATATATATCTCACCCAAGCTAACAATCCCTACATCCATTGTATCCATCCTTCACACATAACCAAGAAACCTTGAAATCGTCTACCTCAACCTTGAAAAGCATCCGTTATACGAGTCATGGCAATACTCCGTACTCACCTCGATCTTGGGTTAGCGGGGTTATCTCACCAACAAGCTGCATAAAAGAGATTTTCGATGTCGGCGTACTAAACTCGGGTATTCGAGCTGCAGACGATAAAATTATGGCGACAACACCTCGGAGCTCAACTCCCGGGACACTGCCACAACCCTAAATGTCGGGAGGCACCAAGACAATGTTGTCATCATAAAACCATCGGAACGATTCCAAGATACCCGCGTGATCCTAAAAAAAAAATTAGTGAAATTTGGGAAGAGAAGAGTCAAAACTCTACGTCAGGATACCTCACCAGAAGGTCGAAGGGACTGGGGAGTAAAAAGAATCCTACTCTCCGATATATATAATCCTAAATGACTCAAAACATTTTTCTAGACACAACTCGGCCACTAAAAACGATCAAGCAGTGGGGGCTCCTAAGGTCGGGGATGGCTCTGATTACCAACTTATAACACCCTCGATGCGGCTATATCTCCCGTGTCGAAGCACGACTTAGAGCATAACGCATTGAAAGCAATTGTGCATAAGTGAGGTAATCTTCGCACAATCCAAGTAATACATAAGGGAAAAAGATACATAGTTGGCTTACAATCGCCACTTCACTCAATTACATGAATTAAAGCATTACATCAAGCAGATACAATCAAGGTCCGACTACGGAACCAAAATAAAAGAAGAACCCCAAATGCGACAAAGGACCCGATCGACCCCAAGCTGGGCTCCCTCTTGATCAACTAGAGCGAAACAACACAAAAGGCAAGATCTTCATCGAGCTCCTCCTTGAGCTTGGTAGCGTCGCCTTGCTTTCGGTAACATAGGCACACAAACTGGTTTTGGAAGTATCGGTGAGCCACGAGGACTCGACAATCCCATTACCATGGGTATCAAGACTAGCAAAGCTTAATGGGAAAGGAAGGGGTAAGGTGGTGAGGTTGCGGCGACTAAGCATAATATGGTGGCTAAACATCATAAAAGAGGCGAGAAGAGAAACAAAGCGGAGCAGTCGTGAAGCTAGCAATGATCAAGAGGTGATCTGAACACCTACTTCGTCAAACATAACACAGAAACCGTGTTCACTTCCGGACTCCGCCGAAAGAGACCATCACGACTACACACGCGGTTGATGCGTTTTAATTCGGATCAAGTGTCAAGTTATCTACAACGGACATTAACAAATTCCCATCGCCACATAACGCGGACACGGCTCTCGAAAGTTTATACCTGCGGGGTGTCCCAACAGCCCATTACAAGCTCTCGCGATCATCGAAGAATAGACCTTCACCCAAGACACTCGATCGGACTCGGTATCCGGTACATCAAGACATTTCGACAATGGTAAAACAAGACCAGCAAGACCGCCCGATCGCCGACAATCCCGATAGGAGCTGCACATATCTCGTTCTCGAGGCAACCAGGATGAGGCAGACTACGAGTAAAACCAGCCCTCGAGTTGCCACGAGGTGGCCCTTGATGGCTCGGTTCGGACCAACACTTAGACAAGCAACGGCCGGGGGCTAAAATAAAGATGACCCTTGGGTTGGCCGACCCAAAGGAAAGGGATAGGTGGTGGTGAGGCAAATGGTAAAACCAAGGTTGGGCCTTCTTTGGACAAGTTTTATTCAAAGCGAACTGTCAAGGGGTCCCATAAATCACCCGACCGCGTAAGGGGCGCAAAATCCGGGAACATAACACGGTATGGCGGAAACTAGGCGCGAAAGTGGAACAAAACACCGGGCATAAGGCCAAGCCTTCCACCCTTTACCAAGTATATAGATGCATTAATAATATAAGAGATATTGTGATATCCCAACAAGACCCACATCCACCATGGAGAAATCTTCAACTTCACTGCAACTAACAGCGCTATAAGAGGGCTGAAAAAGCGGGAACATAGCCAAACAACGGTTTGCATAGGAAAGGTGTCAAGGTTAGGGGTTCATGGCAATTTGGGATGGCTGGACAAGCAGGTAATAGGTAGCATGACATAGCGAAAAACGAGGCAACTAGCATAGCAATGATAGTAGTGAGATCGGGGTAGCGGTCATCTTGCGACGAAATCCCGCCAGGAAGAAGAACGAGTCCATGAAGAAGACAAGCGGACGAAGTCGAACGAATCCTCACAACTCCGGAACGAAACCGAAGCTAACGAGAGAAGCAAACCGGAAAGAAGCAAACAACATAATAAGCAACCATCGCATGATCATGGCATGATGCACAACCAAGTATGATGCATGTCCGGTTTAATGAGGCATGGCATGGCAAAGCAAAGTGCAACAAACAACACTACAAATTAAGTGGAGCTCAATATGCAACGAGTTGCATATTGATGAAACCCATCAATTATTTAGTTCTCTCTTGTTTAAGCTACCCAACAATATTAAATGTTGTTAAACATGGCAAGAGGTGAAGCATAATGAAACTACCTAACTAGGCAAGTTTAAATGAGGCGGAACAATAAATAACAATTCGGAAAATCCTCATAGGCATATTTTAAGGTTTGGTACTGTTCTGCCCTAAACACAATTTTAGAGTTGTTAAACATGCAAGATGAGTGCACCATGTTAAACTAGGCAAAATTCTACCCCATTTACATATAAAGTTTATTAAAGTCCGACTACGGTTATTAAGTTATGAATTAAATCATTTAAACATGGCATTTAAGCAAATTTAATCAAACAACATTTTAAACATTTCAAACATGGATGAAAATGGCATATTATGAAACTAGATGAAAAACTAAGCATTTTACATATAAAGTTTGTTTTAATCCGATGCTGCAGTTGTGGAGTTATTATATGCATGAACATTAGGGGTTTTACGTAAAAGCAGGAACTCTGGATAAATAGCAAAATTCACAGTATTTGGAAAAAAAACAACACGGGCTGAAGCTGCTAGCTGGCGGCCCATGAAGGAAAAGAAAAAAAAATGAGAGGAGGCGCTGCTGGGTAGCTCACCCATGGGCCTACCAATTTGGAGGAGGAGGCGGGAGGCAGGAGCCGGGCGTGGGGCGCAGGCCAGGCCTTGGGCCTGCGTGGGCCTTGGTCGCTAGCCCGGAGGCTGGATGAGCTGGACGGTGGCAGCCATGTGATCGAGGCGCCATGATCAGCAGGGAGAAGCGGCTAATGCGCTTCGTCTTGAGCAGAGAAAGCAAGCGCCGTGGCCATGAGTCTCAATGTGAGGAAGAAGGTCAGGGAAGGCCTTGACTGAGTAGTGCATGCGAGTGAGTCTTCCTTCGGGCCCGATCTGGGCATTTATGGCTCGCGTTCTGTTCAGCAAGCAGCGATCAGCAGCAGGAGTGAACTCAGGCGGGCAGCGGCGAGGGCGGAGGAGGCCATGGAGGGCGGCGGTCAGCCGGATCGAGACGGATCGGCCGAGGAGCTCATTCCAGCGGCGGAAGGAGGCCAGGCGGCGGTTGGCCGGCTCCAGCCGGCGGATGACGAGCAGGCGTGGCTGTTGCTCCTATGCGGCACAAGAGCGGGAGAGAGATGTGAGGAGAGCGAGGGGAAAGAAAAGCGAAGAAGAATCAGCAAAGGAGAGGGCCAGCGTACCTGCTAATCGCCCGTGAAGCGGCTCGGAGGCCTCGAGCCGCGAGGAGAGCGGACAGCCGGCTGGTTCCTCGGCCGGAGGAGGAGGAAGCGAAGGGAGCCATGGGGCGGCCCTGGTTGGGTGGATCGATGGAAATCGGTGGGGATTGGCGGTGTTGAAATCCGGTGGCTGGGGATGGATCGAGAGAGTGGCGGCGGCGTGGGGATTAGGTGGATGGGACAAGATCCCTAAAATTTAGGGTTGGCCTGATATATAAAACCTTGGATTTTGGTTAGGGGCTATTTCATCCCTCGATCGTGTCGGACGATCGCGGATAAAATAGCTAGGGAGTCAAAAGAAAGCGGAGATATTTTGTAGATGTTAGGGATGATCCGGATCAACGGTGACGACCGAAGCGGTCGGGTTGAGGAAGTTTGAGACGCCGGAAGAGGAGGGTGGTTGTGCGAGAGAGGGTCAAGCGGTCGGACAACAAAAACGGTTGGTGCGAAAGCGTCAGCGGAGGCGAGGAGAAGCGGCAACTAACGGATGCCGCAAGAGGAGCTTAACGAAACGCCATGGAGACAAAGGGTTTTGTTGGTCTCGGAGAAAAGAGAGAGGGGTCCAAAGCAGTGCGGGAATGTCAGCAAGGACAAGCGGTCGAGGAGAGGTGAAGAAGGCAAAGGGAGAAAGCGGCGGACGAGCGAATGCAAGTTTTAAAACAATAGCGGCGGCGAGTGCGATGCAATGCGGATGATGACATGATGAAATGCATGACATGAACAAAAAGCAAAGCGAAAGACAAAACCCAACCACGGAGAAAATAATATCTCGCATCTCCGGAAAGGCAAGAGTCGAGATTCTGAATATGGAAAGTTGTATCCGAGGCGTTACAATCTACCTCATCAATGACCTCGTACGCCGCAATGGAGCTAGTCCACCATCGTCGTCTTCCCCTGCACCGTCTTGCACGGTCTAGGATCTGCTTCTCGGAAGCTGACACGAAGCGCAGAAGCACCACCGTCATGGACAATGAACTGACTTCCGTTGCCGACCATGATGCATAGGGCCACGCGACCATCGTTCTCCTCCTCGATTGGTAATGTGTGTATTGAATCACTTAGCAATACATGGGAAGTTCCAATTTTGTTCATACCTACCCTTCAAATTTCCTGGATGCTATTGTTCCCGTAAAAGTAATTGGTTATAGCCTCCATTGTCCAATAGAATATCACTTGTAATTGTCGTCACTCACCATGTATCGCTTTGTGCTTAGGTAGGTTCTTCATCGCAACCTTGATAGTATGGCAAATGATGGAAAGTTTTTTAGAACTAGCAAGATGCCCATGCGTTGCACGAAACATCAAGAGGCATTTGTATGAGAAGTTTATCTTGTAGGAGAAAAGGATGAATGAGGGAAGGCCTTATTTGCAAATCTGGAGAGGGGTGTGGGTATCTTTCTGCAAAATTGCCATAGTTTCCTTCCTATACGTCGGATATAAATCAGACGGCCTATATTGCAAGATGGAAGGCACACCACATCATCACCAACTCTGTTTTTTAAAAGAAAAAGAAAAAAAAGTAGAAAAAAAAGAGTAAGAGAGTGAAAGTAGAGATAAATATTAAATATAAAAATAAATATAACAGTAGAGAAGAGTGTAGAGATAAATATTAAATATAAAATAAATATAGATGTAGAGAAGGCAGAGTTGAGATAGCAGGGGCGTCGTGAAGGGATCGGATCTTGTGAGAAAAAGCAGACGCGCTAGTTTTGGCGCCTGCGGCGTCGTGGCGCTTTATAATCAACGCCC